>PVJC01026212.1:0-24167 GCA_004026665.1 Murina feae
CATTCCAGTCTGTTACTTAAGATAATGTGCTTCTAAGAATGTTCCCAGCTTTGAATGGCAAAGCCTAAGTAGATTAGTTTATAGTCCTGATTAAAGAGTGCCATGGATATTAAGAAATGCAAAAAAACAACAACAAAAACACCCAATAAATAATACAACTGAAAAAAATAAAAAAGGAGAAACAAGACCAGATCCTCTGCCCAAGGCCTCAGAGGGGGCCTGACTGGGGACACACACCTGACCCAGATCTACCTGCTCAACCTCAGGACAGCCCGCTGCTCAGGATGCTCAGCATGCACAGACAGGAGTGCTCCTCTCCCGAGCACATGCTGGTCCAGGACCCGGATGGGACCCAGGTTCCGCTGGCATTCTCTGTCACCCAGGCACAGGCTTTTCCAGAGTGAAGGAATCAGGTGTCTCTGGGTGCCCAGGAGCCCCTGCTTATCAATTGTTCTTCAGATGATGGATTGGCCCTTCCTTTTACCTTTGCTCACAGATATGATGTCCCCGCCACAGGGTCTTTCGGCTTCAATACCTCCAGTGACCCTACGTGGGAAACCACAGTGCCTGATGACTTCAAACCTCAATGTGGGCAAGAACCAAAGGGATTGAGAAGTCCTCACCTCGCCTCCACGACTGACTTCTCTCCCCTTCCCCTCATCACCCTGAGCCCCGATCACACCAGCTCATGGGAGCCAGACCAACCCCCACTCACCGCCTCCTCCAGAGCTATTGCTCCAATGACCTTGGCACCATTATCCCGATTTGCCCACCCAGGCTAGGTCCCGTATTGCTAAAAATTCTCCAAAAGCTGCTGAAAGCTCTGCAACAAAGCAGGACCTCCAATCATCTGCCCCTGATGGCGACCTCAGCTGCCCTTGCCAACAACCCTTAAGTTGACACTCCCATGGCCAAGGCCTCCAATCCCGACCTTCCCTGGCCTTTCCAATCATGGAACACACTCTGAGGTCATAGGTCACGTGCTTACAGAACCCCAGAACTACGAGTGTGCTTCATCAACCAGTCCAGCCCCCTCAGGAAACTGCAGGGGAACGGGCCCAAAGAGCCCGTGCCTTGCCCAGGTCAGGATGGGCGTTAAAGGACCCCTGATTCCCTTCACAGAGCTCTTTCTTTCTTGTTTGTTTTTTAAATATATATTCTATTGATTATTTTTACAGAGAGGAAGGGAGAGGGATAGAGAGCTAGAAACATCAGTGAGAGAGAAGCATCGATCAGCTGCCTCCTGCACACCCCCTACTAGGGATGTGCCCACAAACCAGGGTACATGCCCCTGACCAGAATTGAACCTGGGACCCTTCAGTCCGCAGGCCGATGCCCTATCCGCTGAGCCAAACCAGTTAGGGCAACAGAGCTCTTTCTAAATACATCATCCTGCTGCATAAGCACAGTGACAGACTGTAACAGCATCCCCTCCTTATTTCAGAACAAGCTGCTAATGAACCTCCATGTCACAGCGGTCAGCCCGGCTGCCTCCCCCTCGACCCTGCCCCCCTGGTCGGCCCTGCTGCTGCCAGTCCCTGCCCCCTTCTCTGCGGATTCTGAGCCCAGCAGTCAGGACTGGAGTTGGCTGGTGGGTCCATATCCTAAGAGAGGGCTCCATTTCAGCTCCTGATCTACTTGTGACTTCTCCACTGGGGCTGAAGTCCCTCTTGGAGAAGTTGGATCTTGTCCCCATGCCTGAGGCACTGGCTTAAGTCCCAGCCTGAGAGTCCCCATCTGACCCTGCTTCTCATCCCTGTAACTGTGTCCCTCTCACCCAACGGGTCCCAACTGGTTCCCACCAGGTCTTTGTTAGTCATGCCTCTCCAATCCCTGGACTGCCTCCCTAGACGTGGTCCTGACCCATCTCAGCCTCCCTGCTTTCCTGCCCACTTGCCTCACAGAACTCCTGATTACAAAGGCAGGGCCCACCGGAGTCACCACGCTTATCTTTGTATCTAGGAAAGGCCTAACTTCCAGTCAATCCAACAGAAAAGTTCTGAGGTTAGAGGAGGAGCCCTGACTATGTGCCTGTCACTGTCCCAACCACTCTACAGCGATTCAGCCTTACGCACGGCAGCACATTTAACCCTCACAACAACCCTCTGAGATCATACTCTTAATTACATCCAATTTAAATATGAGGAAATGGAGGCTCACAGCAGCTCAGTAGTTTTCCTAAGGCCAACAAACAGTGTGCTGTGCAGGTGATCTGAGTACTGTAAGGCAGCGGTTCTCAACCTGTGGGTCACGACCCCTTTGGGGGGTCGAATGACCCTTTCACAGGGATTGCCTAAATAGGTCCCGCATATCAGATATTTACATTATGATTTATAACAGTAGCAACATTACAGTTATGAAGTAGTAATGAAAATAATTTTATGGTTGGGGGTCACCACAACATGGGGAACTGTATTAAAGGGTCGCGGCATTAGGAAGGTTGAGAACCACTACTGTAAGGGAACAGGAATAACTTTCTGGAACATGAGAAAGCGGAAGCCAGAGCCACTGTTCAGAGTCCCTGGGTGGGGTGATGAAAAAGGTTTTAATAAGTGGTGATGCTAACACAACGTTGTGAAGGTCATTGATGCCACTGAATTGTACACTTGATGAAATGGCTAATTTTATGTTATACATATTTTACCACAAAAAACTCCACTGTATTGCTATACACTAGACATGAACAATTGAAAAATAAAAAAATTAAAATACCATTTACAATATCATTGAAAAATATGCAATAGTTAGGGATGTCTTATAAAAGAGGTGACAAATTCATACACTGAAAACTATAAAATATGCCTGTGAAAAATCAAGGGTGATCTAAATAAACAGAGATAGACCATGTTCATAGATTGCAAGGCCCAATATTATTAAGAGTCAACTCTCCCCAAATTGATCTATAATCAAAATCCCAGCAGGTTGGTTTTGGTTTTTTTTTAGAATTGGAAAATTTCATTTAAAATTAATGTGAAGTTGAAAATGACCTAAAATAGGCAAAACAATTTTGAGAAAGAACATCTTGGTTTCTCCAGGACTTGGGTAAAAGAGTCTTTCCAAATCACTCCTCTCTTGTTCTGACTTCACACTCACCAAGCAACTTTTTTTTTTAAATCCTGACCAGAGGGTATTTTTCCCACTGATTTTTAGAGAGCGTGGAAAGATGTGGGGGCGGGGGGGGGGGGAGAAAGGGGGAGGGAAACATTATTGTGAGAGAGATATATTGATTGGTTGCCTCTTAAACAGGCCCAGAGATGGGACTGAGAACCTGTAACCCAAGTATATGACCTTGACCAGGAAATGAACCTGCGACTCTGGTGTTTGGGCGGATGCTCTACCACCAAGACACACTGGGCAGGGAGGGCACCAAGCAACTTTTTGATTTTACTTGCCAAGTACCTTGATTCGAGGTTGGGGATGAGCCCTGGGCATAACTACAAAGGGATCTTCACAACTGTGGAGTAATAAATAGGCATTCTGGTTTAAAAAAAAAAAAGAAAGAAAAAATAAAGTTGAAATTCTTGAACAACCTGATTTCAAGAGTTATTACAAAGCTATAGCAATCAAGAGAGTGGTATTGGTGTCATGAAAGGCAAACAGATCAATGAGACAGAATGCATAGTGTAGAAATAAAAGGACAGCTGATTTTCAATACAGGTGAAAAAAAACGGGAAAGTCCTCTCAACAAATGGTGCTGAAACAATAGGATATCTTCTCTCTCTTTTTTAAATGAACCTCATACCATACACAAAAGTTAATGAAAAATAGAGCACGGACCTAAAATATTAAATCTAAAATCAGATGATTCCTTCCTGGGAAAAATATCTGTCAGTTCGAGGTAGGCAATGATTTCTTAGACATGACACCAGGAGCACAATTCATAAAAGAACAAACTGACAAATTGGACTGCATTAAAAGTAACAATGTCTGCCCTATCCAGTTTGGCTCAGTGGATAGAGCGTCAGCCTGCGGGCTCAAAGGTCCCAAGTTTGATTCCGGTCAAGGGCATGTACCTTGGTTGCGGGCACATCCTCAGTGGGGAGTGTGCAAGAGGCAGCTGATCGATGTCTCTCTCTCATTGATGTTTCTAACTCTCTATCCCTCTCCCTTCCTCTCTGTAAAAAAAAAAAAAAAAAAAAATCAATAAAATATATTTTTTAAAAAAGTAAAAATGTCTAATCTTCAGAAAACATAAGAGAATGAAAAGAAACACACAGATTTGGAGAAAATATTTGCAAGTCATAAATCTGAAAAGGGACATGTATCCAGAATATACAAAGAACTAACTCTCCAAACTCAAGAATAAGGAAAAAAAATACAATTAAAATATGAGAAAGGTTTTACCAGATACTTCCCATATGGATGGCAAATAAGCACATGAAAAGATGCTCAGTATCATCAGTCAGCGGGGAAAGGCAAATTAAAGTCACAATGGTATTCCACCACATGCCGGTGAGAATGGCTGAAATGAAAAACCAAGTTACCTCAAGGATGTGTAGGAACCGGAATTCTCACACACTGCTTCCGGCAATGTAAACAGTGCGATCACTTTGGAAAGTTACTGTTTCTTAAAAAGTTAAATGTACACCTACCTGACATGACCTCGCTAGTCTACTCCTAGGTATTTCACTCGGGAAAAATAAAAACATACGTCCATACAAAGACTTCTGCAGGAAGTCACAAAGCTTTATCTGTAATGGCCAAAAAGCGGAAACCACCCAAGTGTCTACCAACGGGTGAACCTGCAAACAAACAAAGGTATCTCCATATAACGGAAGATGACTCAGCAATAAAAAGAAACGAAAGACCAATTCATGCCACCATACAGAAGAAAATCAAATTGCTCTGCTGCGCGAAAGAAGCCAGGCTACAGAGAGAGTACGTACTGAGTGACTGAACGGAGACAAACTTCTAGGAAATGCAAACAAGTCAGGTCAGAGCTTCCCAGAGAACCAGGAGGCAGAGAGGCCCATTTCAGAGAGGGAAGGAAAGAAGGGAGGGAGAGGGCGAGGGAGGGAGGGAGGGGGAAAGAGAGCAGTTTCCAGGTTCAAGATGCGATGGGAACAGAAGCCAGAGAACAGGGTTGGAAAGTGACAGTTAACTATTAACAGCTGCGTTTATTTGTTTCTTTTTGCAGGAAAAGTTTAGTAACTGTATAGAATTATCTCAGTTTAGGTCTCCTCCCATATATGTGTTAGATCTTTGGCATATGTGGCCACTTATTTCTCCTAGAATCTACACTCTGAGCTCACCTGGGCGAAGAATTTATGTCTTTTTTTTTTTTTTTTTTAATTTTTAAGCTCTTTATCTCCAAGGCCCGCACACAGTTTGCACTTGCCACGTTGTTGAGTAAGTGAATGAGTGCGAACACAAGCTTGAAGGTTTCGTTATTTTAAGTTTACTATTCCCATCATTTCAGAGTTCCTCTCCAGAGAGCACTTTTCAAAGGGCAAGCGCACTGGGATTGTGAGGGACAGCAAGCTGATTGCTAGGATTGCGCTAGGATTGTGCAATGAAGGGTTGACGAGGAAACAGAATCAAACATATTTTAATGCAAAGAAAGAGGCGGCCTAGTTGCACCCATCTTTTAAAAATATATAGTTTTATTGATTTCAGAGAGAAAGGGAGAGGGTTAGAGAGATAGAAACATCAATGATGAGAGAGAATCACTGCTTGGCTGCCTCCTGCACGCCCCACACTGGGGATCCAGCCCACAACCTGGGCATGTGCCCTGACAGGGGATGAGCCATCACCTCCTGTTTTATAGGTTGCCTCTCAACCAGAGCCAGGCGGGCAAGGCTGGTTTGTTGCACCCGTCCTGGTGGGGCAGGACAACCCGGAGGAGGGGCAGGACGAACTGGAGTAGGTTTACAGGCTGAGGATAGATCTCCAATAAAGAGAGGGAGGGAAGATGGAGAAGAGAGATGGGATGGGATCGAGGGGAGAGTAAGGGGAGGTTCAAGGGGAATTAGCCTGCTTTCAGAATATCAAAGGACATTCACAAGGGCTGCCAGAGATGCGAGGTGGTTTTCAGAGTGAAGGGAAAGGCAGCAGCAGGGAGCAGGTTTTCAGGGCCCTGAGAGCAGCGAGTTAATGAAGTTTCGCTTTCAGTTCTCACCTTTTAGGGCCATGGATCAAAAATTTAACTCCAGCCCTAACCGGTTTTGCTCAGTGGGTAGAGCGTTGTCCTGCAGACAGAGGGTCCCAGGTTTGATTCCGGTCAAGGGCATGTATCTTGGTTGCGGGCACATCCCCAGTGGGGAGTGTGCAGGAGGCAGCTGATAGATGTGTCTAACTCTATCCCTTCCTCTCTATAAAAAAATCAATAAAGTATATATTTAAAAAATTTAACTCCAGAATTCTGGAGATCGATATGGGATTACGAACTTTAATAAACAACACAACAAAAACATATCAACTATGATCCTAGTTTAATTTTTAAAAGAGGGGGTAGCGTCTATCACACCAGAAAACAGAAAGGACAAAACTCTTGGAATAAATCTACTTCGCTTGATGACCGAGTCAGTCCAACGTCCTCATTTTCCCCATCTCGCCAGGAAGGATGATTCCTTCCTCCGAGACCAGCGCGTGGGCAGCGGCTCCACACCAACCACGCGCGCAGCAGCTCTCGGTCCCCGCGGGGCGGGCGCTGCCAGGTCCCCACGGAGGGTCCCGCGGGGCGCAGACCCGGGAGGCGGGCCTGGAGCCCAGCGGCGCCCCACCCCTCGCCCCGCCCGCCCCTCCGCGCTCTTCTACGCAGCTCCAGCGCCCACGGACGCCGCGGGGTGGGGGGTGGGGGACACGGGTGGCAGCGCGCCGGTCTCAATGCCCCGCGCCCCACTCGGACAGCTCTGCCCCGCCGGCGTGAGGACGCCCTCGCTCGGCTCGGGTCTGGGACATCCGAGGCTCTCGGTACCGACGTTGCGGATGCTCGAGGGTCCGAGTCCTCCGTGGGGTCTGGGCGCTCTCGCCGGCTCTCATTCCCCGGAACCCGGCTTCTCCCGCAGGAGGCGAGCGTCGAGGGGGCCGCCCTACCTGTCGTAGCTCCAGCGGCTGTAGGACAGGGTCCGGTGGCTGCTGACGCCCTCCATCGCCGCCTCCGGGCTCCGTGGGCGGAGGGCAAGGCTGCGCGGGGCTCCGAGCTCGCTTGCTGCGGGCCGGGCGCGGGCGGAGGACGGTACCATCCCCCCCCGGGGGGCGGACCCCCTCCGGCTCCGCCAATGGCGCGGGCGCGTGGGCTGCGGGGACCCGGGCCCAAGGGGCACCCTCCCCCGCGCTGAGTCCCGCGGGGCGGGCTACTGCAGCCCGGACCGCTTATTTATTTATTTCTGATGTGTGCGCCACGTCGCCATGGCAACCGTTCCACCTTTCCTAGCGTCACTAGGGCACTGCGCTTTCAAACCTTCCCGGGACATGGACTCTAAGAGGCTGTCCTCTTTCTCCGGCAGCCCCCCGGTACAGGGCCCGTACCCCGACCCCTCCAGAGAGATGGCCCCTCCTTCCCGGCGTTGAGGGGCGGGGGCACAGCGTCTTCATCCGTTAAAGTACCCCCAGCTTTATGCCTCCATCGTCCCCTTCTCAGGAACAGGAATATCCATCCCCAGAATTTCGGAGATCTCACCTCCTCCCCGCCTTTTCCTTCCAAGCTTGCAAGCAAGACATTTAACCTCCGGGACCCCCCTCTCCTAAAACTGAGGGACTCAGCCCTCTCTTTACCCGAATGGAAATCCACTTCTCCCTCCTTCCCCACTGGATTCCCTCGGCCCCGCGCTTCAGCATACTGTGGCCCCTTGGGGTTCGAAGACCAAGCTCTGTAAACAACCCCATTTCGAGGCCTCCCCTGTTATTTTCCTTGGTGTTTTCATTAAATCCAGCTGTGTTGTCTCAACAAGCGGAGACACTTTGTCTTCACTTGGCTAAAGTTGGTCCAAAGGAAGGAGAACCGGGTAGCTGTGTGGGGTGGAGGGGTGGGGAAGCGACGGAGAGCGGGCGGCCACCTTCCAATCCACTTCCCTCCCCCTAACCCCACCTCAACTGCGGGGATTTGCAGGTATAATCTCCTCGCAAGGTCATGGAAGCCCAGGAAGGACCTTTCAGTGAGCTGTGGAGAGGCTGCGCTCAGGCGCTGGGACGCGGGCGGGTGGAGGCGCCTAAATTCCCTGGAGGTGGAGGTAGGGCGTAAGGGTTGAGCTGCACTAAGCCAGGGATCAGGGGCATCTCCCCTGAAGCTAGACTTGCTTGTTAACCCTTAGCTACAGGGCTTGCAACTGGCAGTGCGCCTGTTGCATCCAGCCCACAAGTGGTCTGGCACAGGCGTTCCCAAGCGTTGACTAAGTTGACGATACTTAAAAAGTGGGATTTAATAGATCAAGTTTTTGTCCTCTCTTGAAAACCTGGGGCCCTTGGGCCTGCCTTCTGCACAGCAGGCATAGGGCAGAGCAGTGGCGACTACCCTTACAGGGAGCGTGTCTTCTCCTGTGGGCCTTAGCCTGCACCCACCCAGCTCCTCTCTCACATAATCTGCTGGTCTCAGCAGCTTGAGAGTTTGCCACCATGTAGAATACAGCTATCTCTGTAATCACTGGTTTTCCATGGCCCTCAGAGCTGCCCAAACGCTGCATTAACCAGTGTTTACCAAGGGCCAGCCAGGTCCTCAGCAAAATGCTGCATAGCAAGGGGCTTCCAGACATGCATGGACTCCTGCTCCTGACGGCATCTTGATGATGAGATTCAGGAGTGCTGGATTGGGACTCCAGAAACAACACGTTGCAAGTATGTGAAGCCTTATTTCATAGTTTGGGCGGGGGTGAGGAGAAGCTCCCTGTCTGTGGAGAATGTATGGAATTTGTTGCCCCTCCCACAGACACTACAGAACCAGAAGCCACTGCTCCTGCGCCATCGATTATTGCAAGACAAGCACGCTTCCAAGGATGCTTTCTCTGAAGGATTGATGGACAGCCAATAGGACCTAAGAAGGGACTCCCTCAAGATAGGTCCTGCTCCTGCAGCATCACCCCACCCCATGTTTGCGTGTATATTAAGCAATATTTTTCCTTCTCTTCACCCAGACAGAGAGGGTTCTGCTGCTCTGCCTGAAGCCTGTCTGATACAACGCAGTGGCAGGAGCAGGGAGAACAATGTAGGAGCAGATCGTAAAGATGTTCAAGTGGAAGTGGGCTGGAGATGGAACGCAAGGTTAGAGAGGAGAGCTTGCTGACCTGGAGCAGCCTCCTCGCTTGGGACCCAGTGCTCTGAAGGGCTCCGGGACCTGGCCTTGTACATTTGCGCGGTGGCCCCTGAAGCTTGGATGTGGTGAGGGCCTGCAGCGAGATGCACGGTAGACAACACTGCTGCTTCACTCAGACTCTTTTGGATTCCTTTCTACTGCTCTCACGCGTGTCCTGCCCACCTTCCACTTTCACCAACAGCTTCGATGTACTTTTGCTTCTAAAACCCAACACTTACAACTCTTCTCCCAAGGACTGCCCTCCCATTGCCGGAGCCATTCTGCTCACCCACAGAGTGGTAGGCACCTAGGAATTTACTGCCACCCTGGACGGCCCTTGTCCAACACCTGACAGGAGCAGGACTACGAAAGTGCAGCATCCTTGCCATGGGCGTGGGCATCACTGTACTCCAGAGTGTCCCTGCAGGATCAGGTTGATTGTAACTTCTATGGGACTTCGGGATCACATCCCTATTTCCTGTCCTCCGGCACCCACTCCTTTCTGTGTCTCCCATAGCAGCATTCCAGTGCACTACAGCTGGCTAGTGCCCAGAGCCTACTGTTAGCATCTCTTCCCAATGCCTTGTTCAGAAATTGGCCAGAGCGGGAGCATTCACCACAGAGTATTCATGGACGTTGGCAAATGCTATGAATCAAGGCTTTCTTCTTTTTCCCCCCCAGAGAGCCAGTTCATTATTTATGATCACACCATGGAGACACGTCCTTAACCACTTGTGCATGAGGATTCATTTCAGAGTCTGCTCAACCTGCCCTTGCAGAGGCTGGGTCCTTGTTATGGTGTCACTCCTGTCACCCACAGGAGACTGCCCCAGCACTTACGTCAGACTCCTCCCACCTGGACGGGGCAGCGTGTGTCCTTATGGAACTGACACCTTCTCTGAATACAGATTTATCTTCTTTGCTGCCTGTAGTGCTTTTCCAATATCTTATAATTATCAACCTGAGATCCTGCTAGGGAAGCCTCAGCTGAAGGGTCTCTTTATGAAACAGGATGTCTGGCAATGGTTTTGTAAAACAAGGGGTCTTACCATATATACTTCATTACCTGGGAATGGGCAGAAAGTGAGAGTGGCCCACTAACGCCTCAGCTAAGGACCCAGCTCTGGGATGAAACTGGACCAGGCCACTGTCCTCCAGGGTGTAGAATATGCATTAGACTGTCTGCTGATATATAGTGCCGTGTCCCCAGTACTTAGAATACACCTTAGATTTCAGACTTCTAGTTTCCAGAACCGTGAGATAATAAACTTCCGTTATTTTAAGACACTCTATGGCCACCCTAGGAATCTAACAGATGACTTACACATAAACCACCTTCTCCCAAGTCCTTGTACATGTTCTGCTTTCAAGAAATCCAACTAAGCACGTTGCCCCTCCAACTGAATTTTTAGGTCTAAGTTTGGAGTTTCCATTCTCATCTCTTGCATCCCCAGTGAGCTGAGCAGTCCTACCTGGGACAAGACGTGACCTTGCCCTATACTACCTCCTTCTTCCACTCATTTGGTGAGTGGCTTCCTTCACCTGCTCAAACCCTATCGCCACGTGGAGAGGCAGGCTCTTATACTAGCTCTGGCACCACCCCTCCCTGGATGGTGCCCCGAAACTGCCTTTTGATCATCTGGGCCTGGGCCAGGGTGTCTCCTGGGAAATGGTGGCTCCAGGATTTTTGTACAGAGGAGCTTTTAGATTATAATCTGACCGGAAGGGGAGCCCTAGATTTACTTAAAAGTGTTTCCAAAACACATTTTGAAATGGACTATTTGGAGTGATTCGGAGAGGAAGATGCTTTGTAATCATCTCTATGGCCCTAAGATGGCCAAGGAAGCACTTCTAGAAGTTCTGGTCACTCTTTCTGCACTGCCCTGGCCTTCCCAAAGCCGAAGTTGCTTTTCCTAAACCCAGCCTGTAGAAAACTGCTCAGGAACTGAAGGAGAATGGGCAACCGGCAGTCTTAAGTGGCGCGAGGGAGCCCTCTAGTGGCCATCGCTCAGAAAACCTCCGGCATAGAGCAGTGCTGCTTCTGGGACTAGAGGTCCATCACTGTGGACAGAAGAACCAATACTTGGAGGCAGAGAGTCCACTCTAAGACTGACAACCATCATCCTAGGACAGGATCTTAAGCAAAGGCTGGCAACCCCGATGAGACAGAAGATAGATCAGGACGGATCAGATCAATCACAGAACAGAGACCAGATCACCAAACCCAGTTTGCCCCTCTGGGAGACATCACTGGGGAAAAGGGGACAACTGGAATTTTGTCAGCCCTGTGAGGATTTTTGTTACTGGCACAATGATAATTTTGTTCAGTTAAAATTATTTTATAAAACTTAATTAAAATTTCAAATTTTAAAACTGACTCCAGGTTTAGAGAACTCGAGAGACACCCTGGACCACTTTGGGGAGAGTCTGAGGAGGCCAGTGTCCCCAGAGAAGGCAGAGACACTGTGTGTGGCTGTTATTGCAACCTTACCTTTACCTCTAAGCTGCTGTATCCTTGGAAACACAATTCTATATATGG
Organism: Murina feae; assembly: GCA_004026665.1. Lineage (NCBI taxonomy): Eukaryota > Metazoa > Chordata > Mammalia > Chiroptera > Vespertilionidae > Murina > Murina feae. Next base: position 11,766 of record PVJC01026212.1, read on the forward strand.
GCCACTATGGAACTGAAAGTAGTATTTTGATCTTCATTCCTTTCTTCAAAGCTCTTCCTCCTCTGCACCCAGTCAATTTTAAGGTCTTTAAAGACTGCATTCCCTTCCTGCAGATTTCAGCATGTTCTGTACTGTGTCTTCCTAAGACTTGTTTCTACCCTATAATTTACGGCATTCTGTCATAATTGTTTTTGTGCATCTACCCCATAATACTGAGACCCACAGAGGGCAGAGAACATGGTTCATCTACTTCTGTAGCCCCAGTACCTGCCTCTATGGCTGGTGCATACTAAGCGTCACTAAGTATTTGTAGAATAAATGAGTAAAACAAAGTACCCTGGTGTGCTCCCTCCCTCCAGCCCCTCTCCAGAAGATCCTGATGACTCCTAACGGACCTATTATATCCATAGCGCCTTGTGGTAATTATCCTGCAAGCCACCCATTCATTTATTCATGTAGCAAATGTTTATTAAGAATTATTCTGGGTCTGGGTTGGCTCTGGGACCTAGGAATGTTAAGTCTACAGGGGACTCTGCCCCCACAGAGCTTGTGCTCTAACAGGCGATAAACAGTCAAGTTCGAAACGGTGCGATAAATGCTAAGCTAGGAGAGCATCACAGGATCCAGGAGTAGGAGCACCTTCCAAGAGGAGGCACATTTGGACTAAAACCTAAGGGATGAGTAATAGTAGGACTCAAGCCTAAGGGATGAGTAGTAGGATGAGCTAAAGGGGCACAAATTCTAGCAGAGCAGAGAGCAAGTGCAGAGCCCAGGCTGGAGTAAGGGATGGAGCTGGAGAGCCATGCAATCTGATGAGCCATCCAGGTTGTGATAAGAAGTGTGGAGTTTACCCTGGGCTATGGGACTCCACTGAAAAGATTTCAACTGAGGTGTGTCCTGGTCAGATTTGCAAAGAGCAGTGTGGCTGCTGTGAGAATGGACCAGAGAGGTGATCAGGAAAACCGTTTTTCTCTAAACTGACTACTCACATCAAACATTGCCGTGATCAGATGTGTAGGTGACTTTCCACACCATGCAACTCTGACACCGGCCGAGTGTCCCGCAGTTTAGCACAGTTTTGACACTGTTTACGTGGAGACAGTGTCAGATCCTAAGGTGAAGAGCTCAGTCCCACAAGACGGCCCCCACCACTTCAGATGCCAGTTGCAAGTCCAGGTTGTCACCTGTGCACTAACCGACCCACCACAAATTGGAGCTTCCCACGACCCCCTCCTTAGTTCGATAAGTTTGCTGGAGCACTTCACACAACTGAAGATTACCAGCCATTACTGATTTACCTCCAAGGATACGAATGAGCAGCCGGATGAAGAGGCAGTGCGGTCTGAAAGGGTCTGGCGCCCGGAGCTTCAGGCCCTGCCCGGCTGTGCCACTGTCCTGGCGCACACCAGGTTCCTGGCTGCATCCTTGTTCACTGGCCCAGGAGCTCTCCCAGCTGTCCTTGCGGGGTTTGTGGAGGCCTCGTATGTAGGTGAATTTGATTAACTCACTCACATTAAATCGAGCTGGAAGTTCCAGCCTCCAATCACGCAGATCAGTTCTCCTGGCAACCAGTCCCCATCTTACGGTTACCTAGAGGCTTTCCAAAATCACTTCATTAACGTAAACTTAGATGCTGTTGACAGGGGCTTGTTAGGAAAAACAAGACTCTATATTTATAGCTCTCATCATTTAAGAAATTCCCAGGGTTTTAAAAGCTGCCTGCCAGGAGCATGGATGAAGACAAAAGTATGTATAAAAGAATATCAAGGCAAGACTGAAGGCAGAGTAGTAATGAACTACTTGAGGCGGATGGTGGAAAGGGAGGAGAGAATCAGGATTTAACAAGGTTTAGGGTTTGGACAACTGGGTACACAGTTGAGTCATCACCCGAGGAAGGAAATTCAGGAGGTGATTTGTGGGGAGTAAGAGACAATCAGTTCAGTATGGAATTGAATTTCAGATGCTTTTGAGACACCCAGGTGAGGTATCCTGTGTCGGTTTAACTAGTCCAGAATCAGGAAACTAGTTCTGAATGTGGCCACTAGCGCTAGGGCTAGAGCTAGAGCATGGGCATCCTGAACACACAGGCAGCCATAACTGTCACAGGCTTCGTACAGTCTTTCAGGCAGAGGGTGCAGAGGAGGTGAAGAGGGCCCAGGATGCAGCCCTGAAGAATGAAGCATTAGGGAGGGTCAGAGGAGGAAGGACCAAGAAAAAGCACTGAAAAGCAGTGGTTCAGGCAGTTGAGAGAAAACCAGGGGAGTGTCGTGTCACCCAAGTCAAGCCACATGTCTTGCCCAGACACATTTTTAGCGTAAGCACAACCACGTAACAAAGGGAATATGTACACACATTGACAGCAAAAACAAACTTGTTCATACACAAGCAAAGGGTATAAAAATAAAATCCAGCCCTGGCCATGCATCGTCCTGTGAAGAGCAAGGTTTCAGGTTCGATTCCCAGTCAAGGCACAGCCTGTGTTGCAGGCTTGACCACAGTAGGGGGTGTACAGGAGGCAGCCAATTGATGTTTCTCTTCCCTTCCCTCCCTCGCCCTCTCTCTTAAAATCAATTTTTAAAAATATTGGGAGGAAAAATCCAGTCATTATTTTTCAGTCAACCCAGGTACAGAGCGTTCCTTTCCTCCCAAACAGCTCCCGAGCCAGGAGTCAGCACCCAGGAGTCAGCAAGGCTGGAGCCACATGGCTGACGCTGCCTTTCTCTGAGCCTTTGCACCTATTCTTTCTGTGCCTAGAAGCTGTTTTCTCCTGTTTTCAAGTCCAGCTCAGATTTCACTTCCTAATGAGACGCCTTCCATAACCCTCAACACCTGTGATTCCCAAGGTAATGGTTACTTGGTCCTCTCTGGTAGATCCTAAGCAGGTAACATGGCTTTTTGCTTAGCGCAATTTGGCATTTAAGCATCACATGAGCAAATGGCTAACTTGAATTCTTCAGCCTTTCCCAAAAGACCTGGAGCAGTTTAGTTTACCAAAGTCACAATTCTTTTGTTTTGCACTTAAGACCTCACCATACGGTCCCTCTAACCTTAACTGTGGTCACAGCTCTCTGCATCCTCTAAGCTTCCAGCACTTGGGAGTAGCCAGTTTCCCTATATGACCACTGCTTCACCCACCTCTATCAGAAACAGGAAACGCCCCAGACTCCACCTATCTCTCACCATCCATGTTTCAACCAGTCTCAAGTCCTCATGAGTCTGCCTCGGAACACCCTCTAGAATCTGAGTTGTCACCATCCCCACCACTACTGCCTCAGTTTGGGCACTCATCTCTCTTTTGAACCAATGGCCCCCAAACTCATCTTCCTACTTTCTATTTCTACCCTTCCTACACTACCAGATGATCTTCCTAAAACCCACACCTGACTAAATTCACTTAGTTACCCACTGGCTTCCCACAGCTTCCAGAACACAAAGCTCACCTCCACAGACAGAAGGCCCTGTGCTCGGCTCCCTAAGTTTCTGAACAGGGCAAGCTTTTTTTTCTTTTCTTTTTTTTTTTTTTGCTGTCAAGCTTGAAGCTTTCTTAGAGATCCATGATCCAATCCTCATAAACACTTCCTTTAGTTCATAACAGGTTAAGCTTTTTATGTTTCTTTTGCCTTTCATTTCCTGGTTGAAAAACAAAAAACCACCTCAGATATCACATCCTGAGTAGAATCCTCCCAGATGCCCTCTGAGAGTTGGTCAGTCCTTATCATGTGCTCCTGTTATGTTGTATTTTTGCCTTATTATTTCATTGGGCCACTAAACTGTGAAGCAGAGGGCTACATACAAAAATAAAATTCAGACCTGAATTCAAATCTTGTTTCATCACTCACTAATTGCGTAACTTCAAGTAACGTACTAAACTCCTCTGAAAATAACAACTGCCCCCAAACGTAACAGCTCAACAAGTATTAGATCAGCACCCACTTTCCACTGTTTTGCAGCTGATTATCTTTCTGCTTTCCTCACTAAAACAGGGAAACACTTGACGTAGAGATCGTACTGCTGCCTCCCCGATCCAGTGTCAAACAGCTCTATCCTACTATTGGCATATTTTAAATACTAAGCACACCCTCTACTCTTTCAGTTGAGATAAATATCTAATTCTCTCATTTTCCCTGCATATATTCTCATTTTCATTTCCTGTGGAGACCACGGGACCCTTTAAAAAGTGGTTCACAGTACTGTGGGATACTTCTCCAGGCTGAAAACCAAGAGGAAAAATTCGGTAAAGCAATGTTTTCTCACCATGGAGAAGGCTGTCTTCCTACCAGGACTCATGGGTCCCAGGAGTGAGGTCTGTATCCACCTCCTTCTCTCCCTCACCAGCATTCTCTCGGGACTTCAAATTGTGCACAAAACAACCCTTTATACTGCCATCCACATAAGATGCTATGGAAGAGAGTAATAAAAGACTTTCTCTGTGCTCTGGTCATAAGTAAAAAGAGTGGGGGGATAGTGTCCCTGCAGACCAGTATGCTAAGGCTATCTGATTCGGGGGCAGGTGAAGCTCAAGTGGCTTGGGCTGTGGGTACAAGTGATGACAAGCACACAACTAACTTCTACCTCAAGGACTCACTTGTGGTTTCCGCATGAGCTCTAGACCATCTTCTCCCTTCCCCAGCAGTAAATGCACATGAGATGGGATCCATTTACAAAAGATAGGCTATGTTTATTTAGAGTCACAAGCAGCTGACTCACTCAGTGTGACTCAAACCACAAGAAGCCATTTCCACTTCACTCCATTCTGAGTCCTAGCGCCGGGGCCAGAGTAGAAGGGGTGCTCTCGGCCCATTCACAGGTTGACCAGTTTCTCGTTGAGGGCAATCTGTGACTGTGTGAGATTGGCCAGGTAGGTCACCATCAGCAGGTCCTGGAAGAGAAAGAAGTCATGATGAGAGAGGAGCTGGGTGGAAGGGAAGTAGAAAGGCTGGTCTGGGCAGCTCTCCAACAGACAATAGGTGTGAGGACCGTCCTGGATAAGAGACAGCTGGGAGAGGGTCAGCTTCTGCTGAAGGCAGAAAACGGGAAGGAAATGCTTGAGAACACTTTCCCATCTCTGAACCCAATGAGAAAAAAAAGAAATTGCATTTCTATTAACCTTTGAATTTAAGCATTTCTTTCAACTATGAATTTAGATAACAAGTCACAGTATCAGCAGGACCTGGGCCAATGGAGTCCAGGAAGGAGAAGGGGATCTCTGAGCATGTGTACTATCTCTTTCTGCCTCCCAAACTGGAGAGTAAGGGTGGCAAAGGCGAAGCCCAGTCTCCTGCCCCCCAATTCCCTTCCCATCCGCGGTGAGGTAGGGAAGGCACAGGCTCCCAGAAGCCGAGAAGCGGCACTCACATTGATGTTGCTGTTGAGCATGGTCTCGAAGTCCTCGGGAACGATCTTGGGTACTTGGTTAACCAGACTCATCAGGAAGCGGCCCACAGTATTGTCAGCGGACACCTTTCCAGACTGAGCACCAGACAGATTGAATAGGCAGAGTTAAGCTCACCCCTGAGGGCTGTCATTTCAGCAGACCCCCAGCAAGCTAGGGTGGATCTATGCCTCGTTCCTGTCCTCGCCCCTCCTCACCAGCACGTCCTCCGCATACTGCAACACTGTGCTGAGGGCATCCTGGATGCGAGCCGACGACCCTGCTACCTGCTGCAAGTCACTTGAGAGTCCAATCACCCGGCTGGTGCTAAAGCAGGTCTTCATGATCAGGTCAACTGCGGGGTGGGGTGGGGAGGTAGAAGAAATGGAAAGCTAAGTGGTTCCATCAGGAAAGAGACGATTTCTAACCATCCTGCTTAACTCTCCCCCCTCCCTCTAGACTTGGTCAACTTCCTCCAACCCCCCCATTAGTGTTCCTCAAGACAGAGCCCAAGTCCTGCACCTAGAATGCTATCGCTGGTTTTGGTCTCATATGAACAGCCATGCAGCCTGTGGTGCTGATAATTTCCCACCTTTAACAATTTCACACATAATTCCTTGCATCCCGTTTATGCAGGAGAATGACTTCAATGGCTCCTCTTTCACCAACCCAAGGCCCTCCACCCTTGTTAGAAAGCAGCAACCCCTCCCATGCAAATGGCAAAGGCCTTGAAAGAGGGCAGGGAAGGTGACTCACCGCCAATGCGCTCGGTGTCATAGTACGCGTATTTCACCGTCAGAGGTGTGAACATCACCCCCATGGTCCTCCCCGGGACACCCATTAAAGTGCTGGGGAGAGAGAAGTCAAGGTAAACGAGAGAGGGCCGTGAGAGGGCTTCCACGTCAGGTCCAGCCAGGAAAGCAGCCGCACCGAGTGCGGCTCCCAAGGTTCTGACGTATGAAGGCTCGAACCCCAGAGGGTGCAGTTTCTTCCTTAGCTCATTCCACACACCACCCCCTGGCCTGTGGGAGGGGCCTCAGCTTTCGGACCTGGGGTACCTGTGCAATCTCAGTGATGAGAGGACAGGACACTAAATTTCCCTTGGAGCTGGCTGCCTAGACATCCACCACCACAGAAAGAAGAGACAGGACAGGTCTTGCCTGGGACTGAGCCCTCCATCTGCATCTAACAGACAAATTGACTCCAGCCCACCAGATCAGGTCGGTGCTGCAAGTCATTGCACTAAAGGAGACTGCCTTTAACTATGTCAGCTAAACACTTCCAACTGGGTCTTGAGGAGAATGAAATAGCTGAGAAGGCTAAGGAAGCAGGCAATGCTAGAGCTTAATGGTACCCCAACCGGCCGTGAGGACTTGGTACCCACCATCTTTCTTACTGCAAAATGGTTAACTAGTTACATCACTGTCAGACACAGAAACAGCACAAAGTTAATCAGCATATAAACTTCACAAATGACTTCATTATAAACAGAAGGTAGACGCCTCAACTCCAGAGCAGCCCCTGCTTCAGCATGCCACTGCAGCCTTTCCCAATACCCGCCACTAACTGCCACTCTCACCGCCTCTGTATGTAAACACTGTAACGTATGGTCATCAAAACTGTACTAACCCTGTACAGCCATAAGGACAGCCATTCTCAATGTGTACCACCCCTATCCCTGATCAGTTCCAGGGATAGGCACACACTACAGAGGGCAGCTCAGGCAAGCAGTGAACATGGTGAAGGACCATGACCAGAACACCATGGAAAGATCAACCATAGGAACTGTGCAGAATTAGCTTCCAAAAAAAAAAAAAAAAAAAAAAAGACATGAAGGACACGACAGCTTGCTCAAATACCTAAAGGGCTGCTCCTTGAAACCGGTTAAGAGGAAGGAGAAATCTGGGTACAGCTAGATCAGCGAGTGGAAATTTCCAGGACAGATTTTGTTTCTGAGTGAGGAATGGGGTTCCTTAGGAGGCAGGGAGTTATACCTGCCGGGGCTGGAGGTGGGTGTCATCTGGCCATGGTATGAACTAGAAAGCCTTTTATGCCCTTGTGGCCCAAGACCCTGGTCACCTGACATAAGCCTTGATGCTCATGCGCCCATTCTGGAGGCTCGTGTCCACAGTGAGGTGAATGGGGTTGGGGGCCTCCCGGCTGTAGTACTCATGGATCAGCACAGAGTGCTCTGTGATGTCATGGCCTGTCGCGTACCTGGAAAATGAAACACGGTTGTGGACGCGTGCCTACAGGTGACATCAATACCAACCACGATGGTGGCATGGGTGTCTCTAGGTACCACGGCAGGGACACCCGGTGACACTCCAAATACTAAAACAGTAAACACATAGAAAACTATATCAAATCAAATCAAATCAAATCAAAAGCTGACTTAGAGCTCTTGGAAAATCCCAAGTCATTACCAAAGCAAAAGACTTGTTCAGTAAAAGCTGCAACTGAAAAGGTATTTCTAGCCTCAAAGAATCAGAATAGCCAGCAACACACACGGAATTCACAGTCCCTCAAGGTCACAAACCTTCAATGCTCTGTCTCCTGAAGAGGGAGCACATCTAGTCTGGTGACAAAAGGCCTTGGCAATCATTGAGAGACTTTCCAAGCCCCCTTTACCCCAACTTACCAGCCTAGGATGAGCTCATTTGGAGAGACTTTCTTGTGCAATTCATACATGTTCTTAGCAAATTCCATGTCAACAGCCACCTAAGAAGGCAGGAAAGGAAGCTCAGAAGCCAGAATTCATAGGAAAAAACGGGTAAGAACGAGAGGCCACCCACCAGACAGAAAAGGCACACGAAGTTTGTCCGAATGGAGCGAAGCTCTGTGACCTGGAGGAGCTCTGGTTATGGGCACAGCTTACTGTGTGTGGGAGGGCCTGAAGGGGAGCCCAGCAAAAGAAGAGCGACAGACTGAACAGAGGCAGCTCGAGTCCCCACTCACCTCATCTTCTGACTCATTGTGCGGCACCGAAAAGCAGTTGGTGACTTCCACTGAGTGCTTGTCAACGGTTCCTGTGAGAGAGGATTGTCCCGTGTTATGCGACCCGAAGGCTCCTAACCGCCTCCGACCACCTTCCTCATGCTTTCAGACATTCAGCCGTCTAGCCCGTGATCATCACCTTAACCCATCGTCACCCAGAAACCTACCTGTAAACCTTCAACACCAATGTCAGCTTTTACCACAAACGTCTCTCCTGGTTCTGACTCTTTATTCCCACTGTGCACATTTGTTCTCAGCCCCACCAAAACGGCTAGCCCCTCGACTTCTGTTTTCTCCTACTCCCATCCCAGGCTCCATGTGCGTCCCTCTTCACCAGGGACCACAATGTTGCTTATACCTGTTAGTGTCTAATTCCACTTCAGCATGGTTTCGCTCCTTAGCTGAAACTATGTCCCCAAAGCCTATGGATAGACCTTCTTTAACTTATATGACCTCTCAGCAGCATCTAAGACTTGACCACATCAAGTTTTTGAGATAGTTAAGTCTTCCATATTGTCTATGCCACCAGGACACCTTTCTACTGGAGCGTTTATCACATTACATTCTAAATTATTTGCATATAAAAATATGGCTTCATCTCCAACTTAAGGTTAGAGTAGAGCTCCTTTTATTAAGCTTTTACATATTTTTTTTTTTTTTGCAGTAAGTTTATTGGTATGACATTGGTCAACATGAACATGCTAGATGCCTGGGGCATAAAATTCATGCACTGGGGGGCGGGGAGAACCCTCAGCCGGGCCTGTGCCCTCTCATAGTCCGGGAGCCCTCGGGGGATGTCTGTCAGACATCCTTAGCGTTTGCCACAGAGGTGGGAGAGGCTCCTGCCATCACCACTGTGCTCGCCAGCCATGAGTCCAGCTTCTGGCTGAATGGAGCTCCCCATGGGAGCACACTCATCACCAGGGGGCAGCTTCCGCATTGAGCGTCTGCCCCCTGGTGGTCGGTGCACACCATAGCGATCAGTCATTCCACTGTTTGGTCAATTTGCATATTAGCTTTTTATTATATAGGATTATATAAGATAGGATAGGTGTGCATTTATGTTACAAGACCTATATATTGTATCAGATACCCACCACCCAGTCAAATCTTCTCCTGTCACCAATATATTAGGACCCCCTTATTCCTCCCACCCCCTTACATTCAGCAACCACCACACTGTGTTCACAAGTTTCAGTTTTATATTTCACACGAATGAAATCATATGGTTCTTAGCTTTCTCTGACTGAACTGTTTCACTTAATCAAGTTTGACTTCTAAGTGCCCAACAGTCTTATGATACGTAAAAAACACCAGTAACTTCATTTCACCAAATGAAGTATGTTCTGTAAATTAATGTCTGAGGAAATTTGTCCCTACCAAGCAGACTCCATGTGTCATTCTTAAGTAAACACGGCTTCTATACACCTAGCACTGCACCATGATGCCTGACTGGACGAGGAGCTGAAGATCTAGGTTACAGCTGCTGTAACTAGAGTCACTGCAGTTTTCTTTAGTTAAGTAGCTCCATTGTGTTTGGAAAATTTGACAGAGTAGCTAAAAAAGGATTTGTTGAGTGCCAAGTCAGCGATGCAAAAATCACTCATTACCAGTACAAGGTCAAAGCAGGGCAGTCACAGGACGCTGTCATGTTCTGGGAGGTTAAGAATGGGATGAAGGGGGAAATACGGGAAGAATGATTGACACGGCTCACTTTCCCGGGGAACCTGGAGATGAGTGAAACTTAAAGAAACAAGTACGGGAGAGTAGGGGAGCTACTCATGTCAAAGAGAACACAAAAGCTTGGTGCGAGGAAAACCGCGGCACTGTTTGGAAGAGAACGGATAAATTCATGTTTCTGTAAAATGCTAAGCCCTCAAAGGAAGAGAGGGGGAATGTGCGCGTCTTAGGGGTGCTACAGGCCCGATGTGGAGAGGAAGGCGGCCAGCAGCTGTTTTGTACTAACAGCCAGGCTTTCTCTAATAATTCAGACCTCACAGAGTCTAAGCCGAGGCAGCCCCTGAAGGAAGGAGACTTCAGGTACCTCGTCCCAGGGCGCAGGGACAAAGTGTCGGCCTACAGATCAGTCCTCTTTGCCATACGCGGTCTTCCGTGGTAGGGCTATCCCAAGGGCAAGAGGAGGAGAGGTGAGGCATGCGACTGCAGTGGGTTCACAAAGGTGCCCAAACTTTGCGACCAGGATGAGGTGGAAATGCATCGGGTGGGACCAGCCGACCCCAGAGGAAGGGGTATGTTATCAGTAAGTCCTCGTGAGTGCGCCTCCGTTTTACAAGTTACTTTAACCTAAAAAATACCTGTCCCCCAAATCTGGAACGTGGGTGGGGAAAGGGCTATTCTCCGCCTCGCAGGGTAGACAATGTCACAGACGGGCACAGGGAGTGCCCACACGGAGACGCGGGCAGCCATGGGGGCGGGTCCTTAGGGACGCGCACGGGGAGGCCGAGGGGTGGGGCTCACTCCCCTGGGAGCGCACGTTACCGCTGAAGCACTAACCCGGTTCCTGGCGAACCGGTTGGCTGTGGACAGGTGAGCAACTTCTCTGCAAAGCCCTGGCAAACACGGACGTTTAGTCAGTAAAAAAGGGAGGGGAAACGTGGTCCCCGCGCTTCGGGGGTCCAGGGTGTGACTTCCCAGTCGGCGTGTTGGCTCACTGTCGGTGACATGCTCCTGGGAAGCGTGAATGTGAACCGCTCGGCACGCGGCGGGTCATCACAGCTACGCCCCGTGCGCCTCGCGTGGCCCACAATGACAGCCGCCAGGCCGGCCAGCGCAAGGGAAGCTAAGTCGCAGCAGGAAGGGGGGACGGAGGAAAGGGGGGCAAGATGAAGGGGCGGTGGGGGGTACAAGGGGGCGTCACGATCCTCCGACCACTCACCCAGCAGAGTCCCGATGACTCGGGCAGCACCCTCGTTGCGTCGCTCGTAGCTGTCCACGATGGAGGCCAAGATGACCGGGTGCAGCCGGACCACACGGCCGCCGGGGAAAGGGCCCGGGAGAGCCGGAGCAGCCAGCGACTGCGCGGGAGTTTGCGCCGGAGCCGGCGCGGAGGCTGAGGTCTGGCCCGGAGCCGCGGTCGCAGCCGCCGCCGCCGCTGCCGCCGGGTCCGGGGAGGAGGCGGGCGCTGGAGTTGGAGCTGGAACCGGCCCCGGAGCAGGAGCCGGGGAAAGCGGTGGAGCTGAGGTTGGGGCCGGCTCTGGGGCGGAGGCTGGGGCCGCAGCCGGGGATGTAGCGGGCGAAGGAACGCTCGCCGGGACTGCCGGTGTGGCCATCTTGTCGAGAGAGAGAGAAGGAGCGTGGAGCGGAAGGGAGGAAGCGGGCCGGCGTTGACAGCCCCATAGGCTGAGCGCGCACCGCGTGACCAAGACCTTTGTTTCTATTGGTTACTGATCATGGTTCTCACGGCACTGCAATTTCCTGCTCGGAGCTCGTGCTCTTGGATCTCTGTCCGATGCGCACTCAGTGAGAGCCGAGTCGATTAGTTCCGAAAAAACTTGTGACTCCGCTGGGAGAGAAATAATTCAGTCTGACAGTTGCCGCTAGATGGTGGCAGAGAGCCGCGCAAGGCTCGCAATTCGTGTTTCAGACTTCAGTGGGATAAGGGCTGTCAAAAGTGCCTTTATTAAAGGGCTTTGTTTTTGACAGCGTCCCAAGGTGTAAATCCGTCATAAGGTTTATTCATTCAACAAATTGACTATGTGCCAGACTTTTTTCTTAGGCACTTGGCATATATTAGTGAACAAAACAAAGATCGTTTTCTCTGAGTAGTTTACATTCTGGAGGGGAATGAACAATAAGTACATTATATAAATCTAGAGGCTCTGTGCACGGCTCTGTGCCCTGGTGGGGTCCCTCGGCCTGGCCTGCAGGATCATTGGACTTCTGCAGCCTCTGCAGCGGGGTGAGGGGAATTTGAGGGGGAGGGGTCCGCAGAGGAGTATCCGCGGGAGAGGCTTGTGCTGCCGCAGCTGCGATCACCAGCCATCAGCCAGGCATCTGGTGCCCACTGGTCAGCT
>PVJC01026213.1:0-24167 GCA_004026665.1 Murina feae
CTGAGAAGAATGAAGTAAAGCTATCATGAGGACAAAAGCGATTGCAGGATATAAAATTGAGTTCACAGAACTAGCTAACTGCCACCATTCCCAAACCCACACCACCGTTCAATCTAGGGTAGGTCTTTCTTCAGAGCCCTGATTACCCTCATTCCTGTAGATCACCTTCCACTAATCCTTTCCAAGACTGACACCACACACCATCCCATGACCCCCAAATTGCCAGAGGTCACTATTAACTCTCAAGGATGCTGCTTCGAAGCCAGCAAAAATTCTCATTCTTAAGATTCTAGATATTCCCTTCTGATCACAATATATTTATTCACAAACAAAATTAAGATTCTGATCAATGATTTCAATTTTAAATAGTAGTGAAATCAAACTACTAAGATAGACTGTTTAGGAATGCAGTCATCACTTTCAAAAAGTAAAATAAATAAATAAATAAAAATAATAATAATACTATATAATAAAAGCCTAATATAGTAAGTGTCCAGTCGTCTGGTTGGCCATTCAACCAAATCAAAGCATAAAATGCTAATGATATGCTAAGGCTTCTCAATCGCTTGCTATTACGTACACCGACCACCACTGGGCAGATGCTTTAACCGGTAGGTTAGCTTGCTGCAGGGGTCTGGCCAATTGGGACTGAGCAAGACAGGCCGGACACACCCTGGAGCCCTCCCACAGTCCCTCCCCGGCTGGCCAACCTGCTGCATCCCTGGCCCCAATTGTGCACCAGTGGGGTTCCTTGGCCTGGCTACAGCCTCTGGAAATCCAGACTGAGGGACTCCACCCACCACCACCACCCCGCTGAGTGCAGGAACTTTGTGCACCGGGCCTCTAATAAGATCTATAAAAAGCAGGATTGTGGTAGGGGAGTAAAAGTTTTTGACAGACAAAATGTAGAAAGGTTTCTGGGGGTGCTACAATATTTTAGTTTTCAATCTGGGTGGTAGTTATATAGGTATTGGCTTTAATGTTATTCATCAGATTGTATGTATCCATGTTTTATATACTTTTCTATTTATTACATTTCCCAATAAAAATCTGTAATAATAAAAACATAACATGTTAATTAGACTGGACATTCTTTCATACATCATTTCGGATGACCTTCCAAATGAAACCATGGTGGCAGGGGCCAAGGCAGAGGCAAGGCAGCTGCTGCTGACGGCGGGGGGCGGAGGCCCTTGAACGAATTTCATGCATCAGGCCTCTAGTGTTTATATAAAGGTAAGACCTCTTGACCCATAAAAATGTTTAAAATAACAAATATATAGAAAATCCACTACAGTTAATAACTAAGTGATACATGTTTTTAAAATGTTTCTGAACATTTTTTGAATTAGAATTTTTCTCCAAATCAAAATAAGTATTTGCATCCTAAATCAGCACAAAGTTTATTAAACTAACACTTACTGCTAGTGAGCATGGTAAAAGTGCTTTTCATACTCTAATGTGTAAATCAATTTGGCCTTCTAATCCAGAAATTCTTCAAATCTCTTAAACTGAAGAGTTATAAGCATCAAGATCTTATCCTCAATGTTTTGTTTAATAGCCAGAAGAATAAATGGAACCAACAAAAATAATAAATAATAAAACATTGTTTAAAAAAATTATACAGATTTGAGAAACTATATGTTAGCCTTTAAATTAATCATTATGGTAACTATAGTCATATTTTTTAAAAAATCTTTATTAGAAATATATACTAAGTATCCTATATAATAAAGAGGTAATATTCAAATTACCCCTCACAAGATGGCTGCCTACGACCAGGCCGGCAGGGAGGGATGACCAAACGACTGAACATCAGGCTGCATGGGGCAACCAGGCTGGCAGGGGGGTTAGTGAGGGACGATCAAATGACTCAACAAGCAAGCTGTGTGGGGCAACCAGACCAGCGGGGGTGATCAGGCCAGCAGTGGGGGCACTTGGGGGGTGACCAGGCCGGTAGAGGGGTAGTTAGGGGCAACCAGGCTGGTAGAGGGGGGCAGTTGGGGGCAACCATGCCAGCAGAGGGGGGCAGTTAGGGACAACTAGGCAGGCAGGTAGGTGAGTAGTTAGGAGCCAGAAGTCCAGGATTGTGAGAGGGATGTCCCAGATTGGAGAGGGTGCAGGCTGAGCTGAGGGGACCCCCGTTCCCCCCGTCCTGTCATAAATTTCGTGCTCCAGGCCTCTAGTTTACATATAAAATGACCATAGCCCTGCCAGCATGGCTCAATGGTTGAACACTGACCTATGAACTAGGACATCATGGTTCAATTCCAGCTCAGGGCACATGCCCAGGTTGTGGGCTCAAACCCCAGTGCAGGAGGCAGCCAATGGATGATTCTCTCTCATCATTAATGTCTCTATATCTCTCTCCCTCTTCCTTCCTCTCTGAAATCAATAAAAATATATTATAAATAAATAAATAAGACTGTCTTCAGAATAATAAATGAGAGTATGAATGAGAAGTAGGAGGGTATGAATGAAGCAAGACTGGCCATTAATTAATAGCTAAAACTTAGAGATGAGTACAATGAGGGAAAAAAGGATCGCCCATATTATTCTGGTATTTGTCGTATGTTTGAAATTCTTTATAATAAAATATTTTTAAAATAAGGGTGAAAATTAAGGGGATGAGTTGAAATGATATACTTTGCATCTGTTTATAAGAAAAACAGTTATGAAGGGATAAAGGAAAGAAAAATCAAAATCCTATGTTTATGTTAAGAAGCCTTTGCCCTAACCCAGTGGTTCTCAACCTTCTGGGCCTTTAAATACAGTTCCTCATGTTGTGACCCAACCATAAAATTATTTTCATTGCTACTTCATATATGTAATGTTTCTACTGTTATGAATTGTAATGTAAATATCTGATGGATGGTCTTAGGTGATCCCTGTGAAAGGGTCATTCGACACCCAAAGGGTCGTGACCCACAGGTTGAGAACACCTGCTAATTGGTTTGGCTCAGTGGATAGAGCGTCCGCCTGCAGACTGAAGGGTCCCAGGTTCGATTCTGGTCAAGGGCATGTATCTTGGCTGCAGGCACATCCCCAGTAGGGGGTGTGCAGGAGGCAGCTGATCAATGTTTCTTGCTCATCAATGTTTCTAACTCTCTATCCCTCTCCCTTCCTCTCTGTAAAAAATCAATAAAATATATATATTTTTTAAAAAGACTTCAGTATTTTATTTCTAAACTTTGTTTTATTACTTCTATAATTTAACAAGTTATATTCAAACTATGAACTGAGAAACTCTACTTAGCTATGCTCCCTGGAGCATAATTTAATCCATTTCTATATTTCAATTAGCCAGAGATTATTCCTGAATCTTCTAAGACAGATACAGTGACTTATTTTTTTTTCAGCATTTACTTCATATCATTCCCTAGTTTTTTTATTTATTATTATTATTTTTAATCAGAGAGGAAGGGAGAGGGAGAGATAGAAACATCAATGATGAGAAAATTGTTGATCTGTTTATTCCTGCATGCCCCCCTCCTGGGGATCAAGCCCGAAACTTGGGCATGTACCCTTGACCGAAATCAAACCTGGGACCTTTCAGTCCACAGGCCGATGTTCTATCTACGAGCCAAACAGGCTAGGGCTTCCCTAGCTTCTCAAGTGACAATTTTACATTGTGTTCTATTTGAAACCCAGTTTCTTGTGCTGCATATTTATGTATTCAATGCTAAAACCAGCATTTTGGTATTTTATATGTTAGCTGAAGATAGCTCTTATCTTTTCTTTCAGAGACAGTTAAAAAAAAAATATATATATATAGACAATTTGTGTGTGACTATAATGGTTAGTCATAAACTATTAACTAATGCTATGAGAATTGTACTTATCTAAATCTTAAATTGCTCTGTTATTACATTAAAACCTGCATATGTGTGTTTGTGTGTGTGTTTCTATTACCATAAAGAAAATCTAATTATAGGGAATCAATTTTAAAATACACTTACCAGGATGATTGGAAATGGGAGGCTGGAATGCAAGCTCATTGTGAACTGGCCCTAAAGAAAAGATAATAGAAATCCCAATTTTATTTATAAAAGTTCACTGATAAATCTTATTTAAATATAACTATCATACCTTAGCAGCTGTTTGGATCAAGTTTCTGCAATATCTAAGAATTTAAAAGCTTAATTTAGATTACTTTACAATTATAAGCAAATACTCTTGAATTACTTCTACAGCTATTTAATAGCTAACATTTAGCTATATGCCAAGTGCTGTTAAGAAATTTACAATAGTTGTACATGCAAAACTTAATGTAAATTATAAATTATTCATGTAACATGTAATACAGTATAATATATAATGTAATAATAATTCAAATTGTTAGGTCCATTCTAAAAACAAGTGTTTATGGCTTATTAAATTAAGGCTATTTCCATAACAGTAGCTAACATAATTGAGAGATTATGTGTTAAGACACTGTGCTAAACATCTCACATGAATTATTACATTTATTTCTTACAACATTGGGTTAGATTCTACTAATTACTACTGTTACCCTTAAGGCTTAGGAAGATTAAATAACTTGCCAATGACCACACAGCCAGTTAAAGGTCCAAATTCAGCACCCTTAACCGCTATGTTGGCCCAGCAGCCACTAAAAATTATTTTCTCTTAAGCCATCAAAAAATAATAACGTAACTGAAAAAACAAAACAAAACAAAACAGGATATAACAATATACACAATATGATCTCCTCCTCCCCCCAAAATTTATATATACCCATTTACATAACTGGAAGGAAAACATGACAAAGTATTACAAGTGGATAACTCTGGGTAGTAGGATTCTTATTTATACACTTCCATATTTTTAAGTTTTCTTTGGGACTATTAACCTTATATGAGAGGGAAAAAGATTTAATATATATGAAAGATTTATACTGTTGATTTTACTATTCTGCCTGAAACTACAAGCTATGGTTTATCAGTAGGGTGTCCCTCCCAACCAAGCCTGCAGATGCAATGGTGGGTTCCACATCAGAGTGTATATGGTATGCTAAATACTGCAGTGAGGGAAACCTTGAGATCTTGACACTCAAAGGGTTTCAATCAACTTGGAGTGGATATACAGATACACATGAGATCTAAGAACATGCAAAAGCAAACAAACAAATGAATGGAAATCAATGTGGTGTTAATGAAACATTAGTAACGGAAAAATAAATGTATTTAGTAAACATTACTTCTCTAAAACAAAGGTATGATAACACAGTAATAAAAAATGTTTACAAAAAAAACTCTAATCATTAATTTAATAAAACTAAATTGTAAAATGAACAAAACATGTAAAAACATTTTTTAAATGGAAAAAAGAACCAAAGTCCTCAAAAAGAAAAGGCCCTTACAACAAAAACAAGAGCTTACAGTAATGTCCGGGATGGGGCGGCATAGGCGGGTGGTGCTGAAGATGGCCGTTTTGGTGGTGAGGCAAATTAGGTGTGTATGGTGCAGTCCTACTTCCAGTCCAGGTGGTAGTGCTGTCTAAAAATTAAGGCCCACATGGATTAATTTGCTTTCATAAGTCTGCCTAGTTCTTCTCAACTACTTAAAATATTTTTAAAAGCATGTACATACTATGATGGTAAGTAGCTGGCTGACCAGTAAATCCATTCTGCTGCTGTCCTGGCTGAGGCCCTGAAGCTATCTGCAACAATCCTTCACTATGGCTGCCTGCCAGTATATTGGCAGGCTGACCTAGAGGAACAAGAAGACATTAAGATGGCACATTTATAGATGCAATCCTATGGTTTTATACAGTAACTGAAGGACCAAATTACATGATAGTCACAACTATAAAAATGAGCAAAAAATGAACTCATTCATGGCCTATCAAATAAAAAATCCTAAAGTCCTCTATAAAGGCAAACCTTAACTTCAACAAATTCAAAATCATTCTATCTTAAGTAATGGCTAGCTAATTTTAATGGCCTATTTCTTCACCATATTCTTCAAAATCCCACTATATATCTAGCCTACCACACTAACTTCTTCAGAAGCACATGAGCTCACTCCCACCACTCCATTCAGCTCTAGACCTTTCTGATTAGAACTCCAAAAGTCCAGGCTTATGTAAATGTTGAAGACTGGAAAGTTCCTTATTATCAGCTCTGGTACTGATAATAATAGAATGCTAGGATTTGATAAAAGAAAAGCAGATTAGGCAAAAAGTTTAAATGAAATGTGATGGATAAGGTGAGAAAATTTTTTTAAAAAATTTCAAGCTCCACTGTTACTGTACAATTACTAGTTTTTTTTAAAAAAACTATCAGTCTTCTTTGAAATTTTTTCATGTACTTTTAAAAACCAAGAATCATCTCTTTCCAAGAACATTAGCACACTCCTGAAATTACAGGAAGCCAGTTGCCCTCTCTGTATGTAACAAAGAAAACTAAGCTTCCTCTGGCTTCTATTCAATTAAAAGCCATTCTATGATATTGCTTACTGACCTACATTTTTAAGGCCTTTTTTTTTAGTGGTAAAAAAACTTGATTTCTTCAAGCAAGCATGAAGTCAACTGTTTGTCTCATTTGTAAAATAGTGAAATTTCATAATTATTACTTGTCTAATCTTCATAGGACTCAGCCCCAGTATAAAATGAAGTCACTTTAGCAGGCATCAACAAAGGCACGCAATTTCAACCTCCAGATACTATCAACAGAAGTCAGTAGCTGTGCTCTAATCTATGCTATAATGTACATTGTTTAATTCTCCATCACTGCCCATTCTCTTTGTCAACTATGTTCCCAAACTGGTAAATAAAAAGTAGATAGCCTGGCCAGTGTTGCTCAGTGGTTGAATGTTGACCTTGAACCAGGAGGTCATGATTTGATTCCAAGTCAGGGCATATGCCTAGGTTGCGGGGTCAATCCCAGTGTGGGGCATACAGGAGGCAGCTAACCAATGGTTCTCTCTCACCACTGATGTTTCTACCTCTCCCTCCCATTCCTCTCTGAAATCATTAAAAACAAAAAAAATCTATACATATAAAAGGATAAGTAACCAGCTGGCTGGCCAACCAGCTGACCAGCCAGTAGGTATGATGTGCACTGATCACCAGGGGGCAGACAGGAGCTGACGAGCAACAGCAACTTTGCAGAGTGCCCTCTCACACTCCAGGACTTCGTGGGGGATGTCAGAATGCTGATTTCAGCCTGATCCCTGTAAGCCAGGCTGAGGGACCACACCTGCCAGAGGGACCCAGCTCACTCCGCAAATGCCCTTCAAGCCCTGGCACCACCCAGGTGCTGCCGGCCAGGGAAGGACCACAGGAGGTTGGCTCCAGGGCGTGTCCAGCCCATCTCACCCAGCCCTGCCCCGCCAGCCAAATTTCCTTTGAATGAGCACAAATCCGTGCACCGGGCCTCTAATATATATATATATTAGAACAGAAACACCAAGTGGTTATATCCTCACGTTTTATCATAAACACTTTATCTAAGTAGTCATCTCATGTAGCAAATCCAAAAGATACTGTTTTGAAGAGGTGAAATGAATTAAAGAGGGGGATAGTAGGTATGCTTTACTCAAAAACTCAATTATATAAATCGTCTCCATTTATTCCAAAGATCAAATTTATATATTGATCTGAGCTGATATAAACAGAATAATGTTCCCTTTGATAGGGGCCAACAAAGTATCAGTCCAAATCTATTAATATCTAGTGCTGACGTGGGCTTAGATACAATATCCTTAGCAATCAGGTGCAAAAAACATATACATGCCAACAACCTGTTCTGTGATTAGTTTTACAAAGCTATTCCAAGCAGCAACAAACTGTAAACCCATTTGTGACGGTAAAAATAAATAACAATAACAGAATCAGGTCACTGTTGCCTTGATCAGGCCCCAAGAAACGTTGAACCTAATAGCTCTGTGTCAGAGAAGGTGGCACCTCTATAATGGGAAAAACCTTTTTGAAATAGACTTCTTACTTGAAAAAACACAGCATTAGCTTATGTAGAATTTAGCTTTATTTCAAAATCGACTAAAATACTTAACATTTATCTTGAGGAATATTAGTCTATCAAGATCCCTTCTTCTAAGTCTACACAATGGGAGACTGAGATGACTATTATAAAACAATAGTCTGCCAGATAAATCAAAAGAACACTGATTAAAGGAAAGCTCGAATTCCATTATCACAGATTTTATAAGCATGTTCGTTTAAAACAACTTGTTAACTACTTAACATTTCTCTAAAAAGTATCTGAAAGCTCAAGAGGCTTTTTACTTCTGCATGTAATAGTAGATAAAGTACAAATTAGACCGCTAATTTAAATCAATATTATAATTAAAGTCATTACTCAACTTCCAAGTAACTATACATCAACATAAAAATGTTTAAATAAATTACAAACCATATTTTCCAGGACCAACCCAACAACCTATTTAATACTTATTTACCAATGAAAGATACCACAGTGCAGCCCAGCCGGTATGGTTCAGTGGTTGATGACCTATGAATAAGGAGGTCTTGGTTTGATTGCTGGTCAAGGCACATGCCTATTGTGGGCTTGATCCTCAGTAGGGGTTGCGCAACAGGCAGCCCATCAATGATTCTCTCTCATCACTGATGTTTCTCTCTCTCTCCCTCTCCCCTCCTCTCTCTGAAATAAAGACATATTTCAAAAAAAAACCCATAGTACTTTTAATTATTACTTAGAGTTTTCCTCCAAGTGACTATATATTGTACATACTCAATGGTTAAGGAAATTCAACTTGCTGACTACATATAATTCTACAACTCACTTGTGGAAGCCACAGGAATGTTGGGAAAGTTGGTGGTGCTGGCAGCATTAGACTCAGATGGAGCTAGCAGAGCTGGGGTGCTGTATGTCTCCGTCGATGCACGATTACTTGGTGGATGCTGGATGGTTTGAATTGAATGCCCTTCAGTGGATAATGATGGCTGTCCCTCAAAGTCATGTACATATTCATCCTTCACCAACATACTTGGTGGAGCTATATAGAAAATTAAGCATATTTTAAAATCTTATAAGCTTCTATTCCTAGAAAAAAAAATCTTATAATACCTAAAATTAGTAACAGTGTAAATAATTCAGAGTTTTTTTATAATATTTGAAACATACTACTTTATCAGCAAAAGCTATTTATTTAGAGATAGTGGCATCACATGTATTTTATCAATCAATTTGACTGACCCCTTGAAATTTGAAGCTAGACTATATTCTAACAACTTCCAGCAATGATTCTGCAGAGGTAGTCCTTAGTTAACTTAAAAAAAAAAAATAATCACCTTAAATATATACCATGAGGCAGATGAAAACCAAATGGCTGGAGAAACTATTTATCCAGATGAGACCAAATTGAGATTGAGCACTGAGCTATATCTTTTTGCTAATTTCACACATGGTAGAAGTATGAGTCAGATCTGATAGCTATCCAAATCCAGGATCTAGAATTATTAAGTAACATAGCTTTGAAAGTAAAGTATACTGAATATCCCTAAAGGCATAGGACCAGACAGAAAAATCCTAAATGCTAAGTCAAACTGAAATTCTGTTCTAGAAACCCAACCCAAACAATGGTACTCAATAACAGCAATATTTTAGGATAGGAAAGGAGTGTGAAGAGTCTTCAGAACTGGAATCCCTCAAAAACACCCCCCAAGATTCTAAATGTAGCTATCACTACGGTTTCCCAAACCCTAACACCCTTTGAGCTAAATGCTTTAATTCTCAAAAAAACATGGATGGAGAATGACGACGATGAGAAGTGACATGGTATCAATATATATGGCGACAGGGCTTTAACCAACCTGGGTCCCTTCCCCGACCATCACAACAGCTTCTATTATCAACCAATTGTTTGAAGAAACCTAATAACCATTAACAAGTACCAAAAGGCACTACAGCAGCGGTTCTCAACCTGTGGGTCGCGACCCCTTTGGTGGTCAAATGACTCTTTCACAGGGGTCACCTAAGCCCATCCTGCATATCAGATATTTACATTACGATTCACAACAATAACATTACAGTTATTAAGTAGCAACGAAAATAATTTTTTTAAATATATTTTATTGATTTTTTACAGAGAGGAAGGGAGCGAGATAGAGAGTTAGAAACATCAATGAGAGAAACATTGATCAGCTGCCTCCTGCACACGCCCTACTGGGGATGTGCCCGCAACCAAGGTACATGCCCTTGACCAGAATCGAACCTGGGATCTTTCAGTCCACACAGGCTGACACTCTATCCACTGAGGCAGACCAGTCAGAGTGCAACGAAAATAATTTTATGGTTGGGTCACAACATGAGGAACTGTATTTAAGGGGTCAGAACGTTGAGAACCACTGCAATAGAGTATTCTTCTGTTACTAATGGCACAAAAGAAAAGTGGAGAATCAAAACAAGCGGACTTTCATGGTCTTCCTAAATTTTGTTTAAGGTCAGATCTGACCCACCTCTAAGATTCTGCAACAGAAGAGGTCCTAAGCCACTAAATTCCCCAAAGAACAATGGTACACGTTTTTAAGGTGACAGTGGCTCTTCATCAGAGTTTCTCTGCAAATTCATTAGTTCTTAGAATTTTCAGTTTATTAACGTGTTCTAAATAACAAAGCTGAAGTTTTAACAGATCTCTTTTCTCAAATATTACACTAAAAAAAAAAAACAAAACAAAGCACACACACATCCATTTGTTGCATTTCCCCACCTCAAAACACCTTCCCTCTTTAAAATAGGACTAGATCATCTGTATTCAGCATATACTTTAAAGTGTCCTTGCTTAATTTACTCAAAATGTAACAAGATTGAAAAAATATTAATATATGTCATTTTAAATCATTCTTAAAAGTACCTATCATTCATAAAAATAAGTTAGGCTAAAATGAAGAAAAATTAGAATACTGCTATCTTTTAATGTTATACAAGATTCCAAATTCCCAAACATTACAGGTATTTATACCCATTTAAACCCAGCTGTTAGATTTTCTTCCAAAATAACCAGTTTTAACTGATTCAAAAAATACTCTTCCTTCGTATGTTTTATGATCTCTCCTATTATATTTTTAGACTACTTTAATTCATAAACAGCATTTCAAATAAAAACACCAACAGCTTATTTAAATCGTTTTAAATGCTGATTCATGCAACCCCTAAAACCTACATTTCCAAAGGGGCAAGACATTTTGTAATAAATGTTACCAGTATCCACAATTTCTAAATAAATGAAAAATACAGGAGAGTGAATTAAAAAAAAAAACACAGAGAAAGTTACAAGAAACAGGTTACTTACCATTACTCTGCAATGTTAATCCTGAGAGATCTTCATTTTTAAAGGGGGAAAAGAAAATGAAACATCAATCATTACCATGAAAATATTTTCCATTATATTTTAAATTATTAAATGTAAACATAAGCCAAAGTCAAAACTTAATGAACCACTTCAACTCAAGAATAAATGCTATCATAATACATGAAATATTCAACTCTATCATGCTTTCCATCTTACTTTCCAAAACAATATTCTAAATGGGCAAAATACCAACTATTTTGTTTTAACAATCAAAATAAAAGTGTGTTCCAAAGTTGAATTTTAAATATTTATATTTCATTGAAAATGTCTGATCCTTTAACTTTAGTTGAAGGTCTGGGCCACCTCCAAATTTATAATTTAACTTAGAAAAATGAAAAACACTATTGAGATGTTTTCCCTTTGTGCTTCTAAGGAAAAAAAGCAAAGTTTACTTACCAATTCCAGGTGATACAACTCGTTCATAGTGATATGGATTCACACAGACACTATCACACTTTAAGTCAAATGCATACTGACAATATTTAACATGTTTTAGTTCATTTTTGTGAAGATCAGGCCACCTCCAGAGACGGGCATAGATCACATGAGGAAATCCTTTACGGCCGGCCACCTAGGAAGAAGAAACAACCATTTATTGGGCATCAGCTATGCATCATATATTATACAAGGCACTTCATATGTGTTCTCATTTGCTCCTTACAGTCCTATAAAGTCAGTATTTTAATCTCCATTTCATAAATGAGAACACTAAAGCTCAAAACAACTTACTTCGCTATGGTCACAAAGCAGTGAGCTTAGGTATGATTTCAAGGCCTGTGCTTGTTTTTTTTAAATGCAAAAAAAGTATGGCTTTGTTGTGGAAATTATGCCTAAAATCTAGAAATAAAAATGTTGAATCTAATGACATGTTTCTTTAAAAATATTAAGGACAGGAGATATATTATGTAGTTCTACATGAAAAAATGTGACCAGTTAAAACGAAAGGTAAAGAAAATTTGTCAAATATAAGCTGTTTAACTTAAGTTTTAAAGATATGGTTGAATCCTTTTAGATTGTTTTTTATATAAAAGTATCAAACATACATTATCATCAGATTTCTAAATTATTTTTAAAAAAATAGAATAACTTGGGTTTCAAAAATGTGCATATAATACCAAAAAGGAAAAAAAGCAACAAGAATGAATACCAAAATGCTAAAGGTACAGGTTTTCTTCTGCCTTTTATGTTCCAAATTTTCTACATTTAACTTTTTAATCAGAACATTAAACAATTTTAAAAATATGGCTTTATTATATGGAATACATATTCTTCCATATATTCCCATTGTGGGTATTGGTACAGGATGTATAATATCTAAAGAGATGGGGCAAGAATTGAAGTATCCCAAAATAATTGAAAGGAAATGAGAATTTCTTCCTTAATCTGCAACCACAGAAGATACATGAAAGTTCAAGTACAAGACTAACCTGAAGCCTTCCATCCAATGTTCTCTGAATGGTAACACATTTACTAGGATGAGCTCCATTTGTAGTAATGGCTGTTATTAATGAATCCAATTCATCTTTTTTCTCCTTCAGCTTCTTTACCAAACTTTCAATTGCTCTTTTTGCAAATGTTTCACTTTCTCCACCTTGTCTATGGCACATCAAACTATGTACAATGCTCAGACAGGCATCATTACTTGTTGGTGTATTTGTAATAGACATATTGTCCATTTGTTAAAGTTATTTCTTTTACATCAAGTATAACTCCAATTTCCAGAGCAATTTTGATATTTTGGAGGCAGTGAGAAACACTGGCTAATGTCACAGGGAAAATTGTTAAACATGTGGTATTCAGGATAACCTTAAAAAAAAAAAAAAGACATTAGAACACAGTTCACAAAGTAGATTCAATTACTTGGGAAAGATGGAACTGCTCCAGTTAAGTCAAAGATTCAATGCACATAATTAAAACTTGGTGCTTAGCCCTAGCTGGTTTGGCTCAGTAGATAGAGGGTTGACTGTGGGCTGAAGGGTCCCAGGTTCAATTCCAGTCAAGGGTACATGTCTAGGTTGCAGGCTCAATCCCCAGGAGGGGGGGCATGCAGGAGGCACCTGATCAATGATTTTCTCTCATCATTGATGTTTCTATCTCTCTCTCCTTCTCCCTTCCTCTCTGAAATCAATAAAGACAAAAGTTAGTGCTTAGATTTTTAAATGACTTAATTAAAATGTTGCTGTTTTTGACATTCCAAAAATATTAAAGTTAAGCCTTCTCGTATTACAGAGGCATGCTTAATCAAGCCTTATTGACTGTATTAGTCACCATAAAGTAAAATTTTAGGACTTTTTAAAAAATATATTTTATTGATTTTCCACAGAAAGGAAGGGAGAGGGACAGAGAGTTAGAAACATCGATGAGAGAGAAGCATTGATCAGCCGCCTTCTGCACACTCCTCACTGGGTATGTGCCCGCAACCAGGGTACATGCCCCTAACCGGAATCGAACCTAGGACCTTTGAGTCCACAGGCCGACGCTCTATCCACTGAGCCAAACCAGTCAGGGCAAATCTTAGGACTTTTAAAAAAGGAATACTTAGGAAGGTCAGCACTTACAAATAGTCTTGATAAACAACTAGTTAAAACTAATAGTCTATCACTAACACACATGAAAAATTCACTGTCACCTAATACAAATGCCGTTTATCAGTGTACAACATCTATCTTTGTTCAAAGAGACTATTGACAACAATAAAAAGATAAAATGGGCAAAGGATTCTAAAACTCATTTCTATAAAGCATGGCCATAAAGCCATGAAAAATGCCCAATCATTAATCATTAGGGAAATGCAAATCAAAACCACAAGGAGATACCACTTCACACCCACTAGGTTGGATAAGTCAAAAGGATATATAGAGAAAGGCAAATACCATATAATTTGTCTTTCACTACAGAATCTAATAAACAAAATAAACAAACAAAATAGAAACAGACTAACCGATATGGAAAACAGACCGACAAGCTATCAGGAAGAGAGGGTAAATGAAAAGGGTGACAGGGTTAAAAAAAATTTTTTCATGGACACAGACAACAGTGATTACCAGAGGGAAAGTGGGACGAGGGGAAGTAAAAGGGGGTAAAAGGGGGATAAATGGTAATGAAAGGACATTTGACTTTGGGTGGTGAACACCTAATACAATATACAGATACTGGATTATAGAACTGTACACTTGAATCCTGTAATTTTATTAACCAATGTTACCCCAATAAATTCACTAGAAAAATTTTTTTAATAGTACATAGATACAGACAATAGGGTAGTGAAGGCCTCGGGCAAGGGGTAAGGGGCAAAGGGCAAGGGTGGGCCAGAAGAGATCAATGGGGAGAAAAAGTGGACATAAATCTTTCAACAATAAAGATTTTAAAAGAATAATTAAAAAATAACTTGGGCTAGAAAACATTTTTTTTAAAGGATATACAATAAGTACTGGCAACGGAGTGGAGAAAATCAAACTCTCATACATTGCTAGTAGGATTGCAAAATGATGCAGCCACTTTTGGAAAGTTGTCTGACAATTCCTCAAAATGTTTAACAAAGAATTACCCTATGACCCAGCAATTCCACCCAAGATTACTGAAAACCTATGTCCACACAAAAACCTGTACATAAATGTGCATAGCAGCAGCATTCACAATATCCAAAAAGTAAATACAACCCAAATGTTCATCAACTGATAAATGTACAAATGAGTATATCCATACAATGTATTATCCTAAATAATAAAAGCCCAGAGACCAAAACAGCGGAATGACCAGAACCACCAGAGACCAGAACAACCACGGCCCACTGCTCCAGCCGGCTCCGTCCCCTCGCAGGGACCCATCTGGATTGGGGGTGTGGCTGGTCTGCAAACCAACCCTGACCCCTCACCCGCCAGCAGGGACTCCACCCCACCTAGGGCCCCCATCAGGGTAGGCCAGCTAGCCCCCACCTGTGCATCAGGCCTCTATCCTATATAATAAAAAGGGTAATATGCAAATTGACCCTAACGACGGAACAACCAGAATGACCACTCAATCAGTCACTACGAGGTACACCAACCACCTCTCAGTCCCTTTCCCTGGCCGACAGGCTCTGATTGCCCAATGGTAAACAGGGAACTGGGGGTGGGTGGTGGGGGACATGGGTGGCACCAAGCCAAGGCCCCTACCCCATGAGTCGCCCCACACACAGAGGGCAACCCGCAGCACGGTCAGGGGCAGGGCCAGAGAGCGGACAGGAACCGCCAACTTCTTGATCCCTTCCCCAGGCCATCAGGCTCCGATCACCTGATCAACAGGAAACCGCGTTGTCAGGGGGAGGAGGTGGTGAGTAGGCAGAACAGTTGACCTCTTGGTATTTCCCCTGGCCGATAGGCTCCAATCACCCGATGACGAATGGGGAACCAGGGGTGGGTGGCGGCAGGGTGTGGGTCTGGCTAGCCAAGTAAGATGGCCCTAATCTCAGGCCAGGCCTAGAAAGTATACCTGCACATGAGTTTCATGTGCTGGGCCTCTAGTTCAGTCATAAAAATGAATTAAGTACTGGTACATGCTACAATATGGATGAACCTGGAAAACATGTTAAGTGAAAGAAGCCTGTCACCAATGGTCACATATTATATAACCCAATTTATATGAACTATCCAGAATAGGCAAATCCATAAAAACAAAAAGTAAAATAGTTGTTGCCAGAAGCTAGGGGGAAGAGGAATGAGAAGTGACTGTTAATATGTATAAAGTATCTTTTGGGGGTAATGATAATATTCTAAAGTTGACAGCGGTGATGCACAACTCATCATTCTAGTGAAAACCACTGACGCGTATACTTTAAAAGGTGAGTTTTATAGTTTGTGAATTATCCTAATAAAAGCATACTATTAAAATTAACCGTTTCTTCGGGACTTGTAAGCCACGCCCACCAGCCAATCATAGTGACTGTATGCAAATTAACCCAGCCAACATGGAGGCCGGCACTCAGGGAGCTGAGTAAACAGGCAGTTTCCATTGCAGCGCCGGGGCATCTCTCCGCTCCAGGGAACAGCATATTTGCAACAAATGTATCAATCCTAGAAGACTCAGGAGCAAACAGTAGGCCAGGCCTGACTTCTGATTAAACATTGTTTCATTATAGAAGCCAGAGCTGAAGCAGAGGAGGTTTCATTACTAGGCCCCAGCTTAAAGGAACAGTGTATCAATTATAGAAGATAAACAAACCACAGAAACCTGCGTCCAGCCAGTCTTGCTGGGACACTGGGTCAATGGGAGCTGTGGCAGCCTGAAAGTCTGAAAACAGCCATCAGACCCTTACCCACACTGGCCACACCCCAATGGGGTGAGGGACGTTACTGGAGGGCTTGGCCAGCCTGCAAACAGCCATCAGCCCCTCACCCAGGCTTCCCAGGCACACCAGCAGGTGGACATCCCCAGAGGGGTCCCAGACTGCGAGAGGGCACAGGTCGGGCTGATAGACCTCCCGAGTGCACAAATTTTTGTGCACCGGGCCTCTAGTATCTCAATAAAGTTATTTTTAAAAAAGACCACTGAGCCCTTTCCAGGTGGCTCCGTTGGTTGGATCATCGTCCTGTAACCAAAAGGTTGTGGGCTCAATTCCCAATCAGGGCACATACCTAGGTTGCAAGTTCAATCCTGGTTGGGGAGCATAAGAGAGGCAAACCAACAATGTTTTCTTTCTCATACTGATGTTTTTCTTTTTCTCTTTCTCCTTCTCCCTCTTCCTCTCTCCCTTCGTCGTCTCTCTCTCCCTCCCTCCTTTCCACTATTCCCTCCTCTCTCTCTAAAAAATAAATAAAAATATATTCTTGGCCCAGCTAGTATGGTTCAATTGGTTGAGCACCATCCCATGCACCAGGAGGTCACTGGTTCAATTAATAGTCAGGGTACATGCGCAAGTTGTGGGCTCAATCCAACAAGGGGGTATGCAGGGGGCAACTTCTCAATGTTTCTTTCTCCTCAATGTTTCTAACTCTCTATCCCTCTCCCTTCCTCTCTGTAAAAAAATCAATAAAATATATTTCAAATAAAAATATCTCCGTTTTTCCAGGACCACATCCTAACATACTATCTCTTATCCCAATCCTAGAGGAGAATTACTTCTATGGTCTGTATGTTCCCTGTATTTTACTTGATTTACTGTATGTTCCCTGTATATACTTGATCCATAAAGCAAATTTAAAATATATCCCAATTAAAACACATAGTATTATAGTTAGCTGACTATGTATTTGTCTCACTAGAAGTTCAAGAAAGCAGTGTTTCCTCATCTTAAAAATTCCCAGCACCATGCACTTCCTGACATATACCAGGTAAAAGTTTGTGAGTTGACTACAGCTTTTTGTTCTGTGGCATTTCCTTGCAATAATTTTGAATAGTGCAAATACTTTGTTGTTGAACTCATTTTCTGATATACAGTCCAAAAGATTTGTACCAATTTATAATATAATAAAAGTGTTTGAGTATAACTATTTCACCACAATTTCACCATCAGATATTATCATTTCTAAAATCTAAGTTATCTTTGGGCCTAATGATACCTCAAAAACTGTTTTAATTACACATGTCTTTGAAAACTAATCAAAATATCTGTTTTCTTAAACAGAGCTTTTTCATGTGTTTGTCTTTGTTGTATTCCTATGACCACAAGTGCCTAAAACATTAAAAAGTTCCTTGCATAAAAAATAATATCAGCAGGGGTGTACAGATGCTTTCCTACATTAAATAGCTTTACACTGTAATTTTTAAAATATATTTTGATTTTTTACAGAGAGGAAGGCAGAAGGATAGAGAATTAAAAACATCGATGAGAGAGAAACATCGATCAGCTGCCTCCTGCAGGGGATATGCCCGCACACCTCCCACAGGGGATATGCCCGCAACCAAGGTACATGCCCCTGACCAGAACCAAACCTGGGACCCTTCGGTCACAGGCCGACACTCTATCCACTGAGTCAAACCAATTAGAGCTACATTGTAATTTTTAAAGAGTGATATGTAATGATAGTAGACAAGGGCACTAGTTGGAATAAATAAAATTATATGTTCTAATTAACGCTCTAGCAGCATGACTGAAGTAAGTTAACATCTCTTCTAAGTCTCTCACCTATAAAATGGGAAAAATACATGCCTTGCTAACTTTACAGACGTGTTATGGTAATCAAATGCAACAATGTACATGAAAGCAATCTGAAACCACAAATTGGCCAATCCAACACTGTATCTACCTACTATGTGCAAATCACTACAGATACAAAACAAGCAACGCATAATGAAAAAGTTCTCAACTCTATCAGACCAACATCTCATTTTGTAACAAATAATTTATATCACCATTAGCATTCTTGAAACAATTCTAACCTATTTGATATATTTAAATTTTTTAACAATGCCATAATTGTTAAAGGAGAAAAAAAATTAATATATAATAAAGTATGTATTTTAACAAAAATGCTCCAGCATATCAATAAACTTAGATAATATAATAAAAATGATAGATGCCTGCACTTACATGTAGAATCATCCTAAACATGACAACTACAGGTGTTTTGTTTTGGCAACTCAAATAGCACAGTGATAACGTTAATGACATGGATTTTCCAAAATGGTGAACTCCTGATATAAAGTCCCAAACAAAACAACTTCAATTAAGAAACCAAATTAAGAGCCGGGCCAGCGTGACTTGGTGTATGAGCATCAACCCAGGAGGCAGGAGGCAGGAGGTCGGGATTCAATTCTTGGTCAAGGCACATGCCCGGGTTGCAGGCTTGATCCCCAGTAGGGAGCACGCAGGAGGCAGCCAGTAAATGATTCTCTTATCATTAACTGATACTTCTATCTCTCTCTCCTTCTCTCTTCCTCTCTAAAATACACATACATATTTTTTTCTTTTTTTAAAGAAATCAAATTAACAGAAACTTCATTTCTGAAAAACTGAGTACATATTAAGATGGAGTTTGATTCTAGGTTAATTATATGCTTCCTCCTACACAAATTTCTTGGGCATTTGAAAGTGTTGTGGGATCCAACATGATTCTTCAAAATCCTTCATATTGCAAGATGGCATCCCTAGCCCCCACCCACCAAAGCTCTTCCCACTAATATCCACATCCCTTAAGCAGCAGTACTTTCTCCACTGATAATCACGGTTACAGAAGATCCAAATATATTACCCTAAGTAACAGATGCTAAAAGAGGTAGGTGTTAAAATGAATTGGGACTATAAATGAGGAAGATGGAAAGTCCACAGGTAAACTAGATCTTAGCATGATGTATCAGTCAGGCTAGGCTACATTATGTTACAGTGACAACCAACTCCCAAAATGTCAATAGCTTAAATCACAAGTGTATTTTCTGCATAAATAAACTGGAAGCACTGCTCAATGTTATCTCTCAGGGCTTAGGCTAACAAAGACTCCATCTCTACATACGTCCTTAAATGGCAGGGGAAGAGATAGGATAATTCATGCACTGTCCTTCAAAGGCCAACCATCCCTTCTGCTCACATGTGACTGGCTAAAGTCATATGGCCATATTAGTGGTTCTCAACCAGAGCAACTTTGTCCCCCAGGGTCACTTGGCAATATCTAGAGACTTTTTTTATTTTCACAACTGGAATGGGGAAGTGAGAAGCAGAACACTACTGGCATCTAGCAGGTAAAAGCCAGGGCTGCTGCCAAATATCCTACAATGCACAGGACAGCCACAACAAAAATCTATCCAGCCCAAAATGTCAATTTTGCCAAGGTTGAGAAGCCCTGAACCATGCCTAGTTTCAAGGTTGGGGTGGGAGACAGAGAAGTGCAAGACAGAAGAGAGCCATCAGATTGATTATTGGTGGAATAGTACCAGAGACTACTACTTGTAAATTAGAATTTGTCAGGCTAAAAGGAAATCATAGGGAAAAGCAAAGGCATAAGAATACAGATGTTTTGTCTAGAGTAGGTCCATGATAGGAAAGAGGGGGAGAAATAATAACATTAGATATCCATTAGAAAGAAAACTATAGTAAGAAGGTGTATTTAGAAAGTGAAACAGAAAACTAATTAGGAGATAGTAATCAGAAGAGTAATAGGACCTAGACTAGAGGTATGGGCAAGGAAAACAAAGGGGGAACCAATGACATGTTTCTAAATAGAACAGACTAGATATTTTAACCACCTAAGTATAAGGAATGAAAAGAAGGACAGTCAAAATATAACCCATTGCCCAACTGGTGTTGCTCAGTGGTTGAGCATCAACCTATGCACCAGTTCACCAGTTCAATTCCCCGTCAGGGCACATACCAATGGGGGTATGCAGGAGGCAGCCGATGGATGATGCTCATCTCTGATGTTTCTATCTATCTATCTTTTCTTCTCTGAAATCAATAAAAACATTTTTTTAAAAGATGATTCATCTCTTAGATTAATTGAAAGATGACAGAATAAGATTAAAGAGGTTAAGAATGCTAAATTTTAAAGAGCTCAATAGAGAAGTCTATCTGAAAGTCTCTAACACACAGGTATTAGATAAAATAGAACTGTAATAGAACAAACAATCCCATGGTACCAGTGATAATGGAGGGAGAAAGTCACTAAAGGGGACAAAGGTTTGTTCTTTTATCTATCTACCCCTTGTGTGTTTTGTCTCTAGCCTTGTTTTAATCATAATATGTCACCTGATGTTGACAACAGGGGTCTAACAGCAACTCCAAGCTAATTAAGTTACTCTCTAAAAATAAAAAGGCTGATTGCTGGCCTGAAGGGCTTTCATGGAGTTCATAAACTTTAATTAATGAATGTTGGTATGTTTTTATTTCTCAGATGTCTGTTTCCTTTTGAATTATCAACTGTATTATATATGGAACAAACATACAAGTATATTTTCTATAAGTTATAGGTATTTTGATTAATGATCAATAAACAATTAATACAGAAATATTTGAGAAAAGTGCTTAAGTTAACAAGAAAAAAAAGTCTAACCTGGTGAAATATCACTAGGAAGAAATTCTAATCATAGGGTTAAAAGCAAGAAAAAAGAATCTGCAAGTTTAGTTCAACAGCCAGTAGCACAAGCTGAAGCCTAGATTCTAAACAGAGAAACATTCAAGAGTCGAGGGTCATCAAAAGAAAACCTTCCAAAAGCACAAAGGACTACAGACAGAGGTATTAATGATTTAAAAACCTGGGATGGGAATAATACAATCAGAATGCTTTTGTGATAACTTTTAAGATGAACTATAAGAAACAAATTTAGAAGTGTGCTTTTTTACCCATAGGTCTTAGATTTAAATATCATACTGCAACACTATGGTGATTGCCAAAGGGAAAGGAGTTTGGGGAGAGGTAGAAGAGGGTAAAGGGACAATAAATGGTGTTGGAAGGAGAACTGACTTTGGGTGGTGTACACACAATGCAATATACAGATGACACACTATAAAATAGTACACCTGAAACCTATATAATTTTATTAACCAATGTCACCCCAATAAATTCAATGAAAATTAAAATAAACATCATATTGGTATACCAGCTTCACCTTAAATGATCTTATTTAAAAATTAACATTTTTCCGGACTCTCATCTGCTTCTACATTCAATCTGTTATGACATGTTGTTTTGGTTAAAGTATATGAAGAAAATGTGCCTCACATAGATAACTAGTTGGAAATGAGAAATATTTTAAGATAATGGATATTCAATTTTTATTCAATACCAAGTGCAACAAATGGCAATTCTTAATGTTAATTGCAACGTAAAATCTGAATCTACATCAATTAATTTCTTGGCTCTGCTATATAAAAATCCACTGGTCTTGCCTTGGCTGGTTCAGCTCACTGGATGAAGCGTCAGCCTGCAGACTGAAGGGTTCCGGGTTCTGTTCCGGTCGGGGGCATGTGCCTTGGTTGCAGGCACATCCCCAGTGGGGGGGGGGGGGGGGTGCGGGAGGCAGCTGATCAATGCTTCTCTCTCATTGATGTTTCTAACTCTGTCCCTCTTTCCTTCTTCTCTGTAAAAAAATCAATAAAAAATATATATATATTTAAATCTATTGGTCTATAATGTATTTTTAATGGACCTCTTTACCCATGCATAATTTTGTAACATCATGCATTGGTCATCCGGGAAAATATTAAGTTTAGTAAGTTCTATAGATCATCCAAATGTTGAAATATTTTATGTATTTTAATCACATACCTTAATAGCACCACCAATTTGTTCACTCATTTTCTTTCTTTCCTTTTATACGGTGGGCAGAGGAGGAAGTGTTTTTAATATATGTTTTTATTGATTTAGAGAGAGGAAGGGAGAGATAGAAACATCAATGAGAAACATCAACATTGACTGGCTGCCCTCTGCATGCCCCCTACTGGGGATCCAGTCCAAAACCCAGATAATGTCCCCTGACCAGGAATTGAACCTGTAGCCTTGGTGCATGGGTCAACTCTCAAGCACTAGAGCACACTAGCCAGGCTCTTCATTCATGTTCAAGAATTACCTGCCAAATATCAAATCTGTGTAACTATGGTTTATATATCAGTCATTCTTTTATGTAAAAATAAAAGTGGTATTCCATTAAAAAGCGCCTAGTTTAGCCCTGGCCAGTGTGGCTCAGTTGGATGGTCATCCTCCCGTGCACTGAAAGGTTGCTGGTTTGATTCCTGCTCAGAGCATATGCCCAAGTTTTGGACTTGATCCCCAGTGAGGCATGTGCAAGAGGCAGCCTACCAATGTTTTGCTTTCACACTGATGTTTCTCTCTCTGTTCCTAAAAAGTCAATTGAAAGTCTTTATACACACACGTGTGCACACGCACACACACACTAGAGGCCCAATATACTAGAGGCCCACTGCACAAATCAGTGCAGAGATGGGGTCCCTCAGGGTGACATGTGGGGATCAGGTCCCAGTTCGTGCCCCCAGGCTCACAGTCCCAGCTTGTGCCTCCAGCCTCATAACCCCATTGGCACCCTGCCTCGGCCTGGCACCAACCCCTCACCTGCTCCACTATCCCACTTGCGACTCCCTCCCCCCACCCCGCGTCCAGCTCCCTCAGCGCCTGGGAGCCAGGCAGCAGCCCCGCTCGCTCACTGCCACCACTGCCACCGGTCACCATCTGCAGGCGATGGCGTAACGCCACCCGCTCACCTGCTCCACCATCCCACCACAGTCCCACTCTCATCAGGGCCCATTGGGGCCATCAGCTGCCAGAGCAACATCTCTAACTCCCGCCATGGTCCACGCTGCCCCCTGGTGGTCAGCGCACGTCATAATGAGCGGTCGAACTCTTGGTCTCCCAATTGAATGACTGCCAGAGGGGGCAATTTTCTTTTATTAGATAGGATATGTATATGTATATGTATATGTATATGTATATGTATATGTATATGTATATGTATATGTATATGTATAAAACTCAGCTAGTTTAACTTGCACCTCAATCACACAAGTGCTTTTCCCAGAAATGAACCTTGTACTTCAAAGTGTAGAAGTACTTTATGCTCACTTTTATTTAATCACTAGGGGCCCGGTGCACAAAAATTTGTGCACTCGGGGTGGAGGGAGTCCCTCAGCCCGGCCTGTGCCCTCTCACAGTCTGGGACCCCTCAGTGGATGTCCTATGATGGCCCCAGTCTACCAGGCGCCTTTTGTGTGTGTGTGTGTGTGTGTGTGTGTGTGTGTGTGTGTGTGACCACTGGGGACCTGCCCCCAGCCACATCTGAGGCTCGGAGCAGTCCTCCTGTGTGTGTCTACCTGCCGGGGGCCTGCCCCCAGGCACACCGTGGAGGCTTGGAGCAGGCACCCCCTCTATGTTGATCTCTCAGACTCTTGCCCTCCCCTGCATGTTGTTCTCTTTT
>PVJC01026214.1:0-15475 GCA_004026665.1 Murina feae
GGGCAAGTGGAGCTTGAGACCAAAACACAATCTCTGGTCATTCTCCACTTTTCTGCAAGTTGATGACAGAAAGTGACTTAGTGGATGGGATCAAACCTAACAGAGGAAGAGCCTTTTGTTTGCAGCCAGTGAGAATCATAGGAAAAGCTGTTCTGTGAACATGTCTATTTACTCTTTTCCCTAACAGAATTTTGGAACATATCTAGCTGTGTGTAGAAACCACAAAAATGAGAAAATAGGGGAAAATAAATTCAAGTGCATATTACTTACTTTGATGCCATAACCAGATACTCACTACAGTAGTTCCCCCTGAGTACACCCTGATAACTGCAGGGTATACAATCCAAGACCCCCAAAGTATACCTGAAATCATGGATAGTGCCACCTCTATATGTACTATGTCTTTTTGTATAAATGCATAGTTATGCTAAAGTTTCTAAATTAGGCAGAGTAAGAGATTAACCACAATAACTAATAATAAAATAGGACAATTGTAACTGTATACTGTAATAAAACTTATGTGGATTCGGTCTCTCTCAAAATATTTTACTGCACTCACCTTTCTTCTTGTGATGATATGAGATGATAAACTGTCTACATGAGGAGATGAAGTGAGGTGAATGAGACATTCTTAAGTAAAATAAGGGTTACTTGAACACAAGCACTGCCATACTCCAATAGTCCATCTTATAACCCAGGCGGCTACTAAGTGACTAATGGGTGGGTGAATATAACATGGAGATGCTGGAGAAGAAATAACTTACTTCTCAGGCAGTTGGAGGCAAGCAAACATTCCGAGATTTCATCATGGTACTCAGAACAGCAG
This sequence comes from Murina feae, assembly GCA_004026665.1. Lineage (NCBI taxonomy): Eukaryota > Metazoa > Chordata > Mammalia > Chiroptera > Vespertilionidae > Murina > Murina feae. The sequence continues at coordinate 827 of PVJC01026214.1, forward strand.
TGCGCAATTTAAAGCTTATGACTTTTTTATGTCTGGAATTTTCCACTTAATATATTTGGATGGTTGACCGCAGGTAACTGAAACTAGGGAGAGTGAAACCTCAGAGAAGGAAACTACTGTACTTTTCATAGGTGTGGTACCCTCTCCTATGACTAACTGACAGGTGAAGTCTGTCATCCATTACTAATTGGTCCTTATGTTTCTCCTCGACTTCTACCTCCATGTGGGGGCCCTGTCTAGAGTGTGCCAGATGTTCAAGGCCATTCTGAGCATGGGAATCTTAATCAGAAGTGTTCAAGGCTAAGATACTATAGGCAGGTGCAAGAAGCAAGGGCACAGTGATATGACTGTGTACACTGCGCAAGCATGCCCTTCTATAACCCAAAATAATGAGGTCACTATGTGAAAGAAGCCTCTTTTGTCTGAGTAGTATAAAGTATGTTACTAACCAGCAGGTAGAGGGCTCAGAGAGCTTAGTCTGGCTGTAACTCTAAGGATGGCTTCTGTTTAGCTCTTATGTTGGAGGCTACTGCTACTTTGTAGGAAAGTGTATTGATAACCAGCCAGTGTACGGCTACTGTATGGGACTTTACTTTGAAGAACTGTTTTGTCTAATGGTTACTTAGGCTACAATAAAGACTCTCTTATATAACCACAACTTCTCATGGCTTCTCTGTTGAATACCTGGCATCTAAGGTGGTCCAACTCTTGGCAGAAGGAACTGAGACCGGACACTTCACATTCTCATAATTTTGTACTTTGTCGTATTTTATTTTTCTGCCCATTTTAAATCTTCTTTTAAATTTATTTTTTTAAAACAATTTTTAAGACATTCTTCTCTATTTTTTAAAAACATATCACTTTGAGAAACCCACACACAGTTTCTTTCTCACCACACTTCAGGAGTTGTCCTGGTAGAAATGTCACTTGCTATTGCCCTCCGTGCTGGGCTGTAGAAGTAGTTTTGCAATGACTGTTATCAGAAGGAAATGTGAAAACTTATTCTGGCCCCTCTTTTCCTGAAAACCTTGAGACAATAAGAATTACATCATGTGGAATATTAAAGAAGTTTTGGCATGACAAGTAGGGATGAAAGGCACTTAAAAATTGAATATGAATATAGTTATTAGTCAAAGAAAATTAGTCTTATATAATTAGCCTTATATAAGTGGGAATGAAGGAAGTACTGGGTTATATATTTTGTTGTAAAATACATTAAATTGCTTTAAACTATATAAAACTATAAATACATTTACAGAATTAGCTAGAATCTAAGTTTAGAAGCAGATGAACATTTTCTTCTGCCAAGGTAATGGAATATGGCTATAAAATGAATAGTGTCAGAATTTGTACAAACTCAATGGCTCACATAAATCAATTTTTGATCTATGTGTTTGGTTGCAAGACATTTTCCATTTTGGAAGATTGTTGCAATCTTCTTGGTGGGTACGGAAAGTATTTTTCCTGCACAATAATTCAATATCTCTCCCAACAGTTTGAAATTAATGGCAACTCTGTTGACATTTTCTTCAGGCAGATGTAAAATCATTCTACTACACATTGCTATCTTCTGCAACTGAGAGATTTTCTTGGAAATTCTGGCCAGCGAGGTCTTCTGCCTTCATAAGCAATGTCCTGTCCATGCATACGTTTTCAGAAGTACAGCCCAGCCACTGAACAGTCAGGACCATCTCAAAATTCAACCCAGTCAACCTTAGTGAGGTCAGTCAATTACTGGAGGAGGCTGACAAGGGTGGGGGTGGAACCTGCAATTTGACCAGAGCTCTGGCAAGTATGACTCAGTTTCTAGTGGCAACAAGCGCAAAGCTCCTCTGTGAGGCGGCTTCATAATTCAATGTTAAAAGTACTTTCCTATGAAGGAACACACTCTCCTTCTCAAATCCTAATTTAATATTGGTCTTCAGAGCTCAACGCTTAGTAGAAAATTCATCCTTAAGATTCTGTACACTTAGGCAGGTAGTATGTAATGGAGATGCTGCCTTGGAGACTTTTACATCCAGTGCTCTTATTTGACGCATATAGGCAATCTGATTTTTGTATTCCCCCCATATTAATGTCACACGTGATTTTCAGCAATTTCTATGGATCACCCCAGGATGGGGACTGAATGAGGGAAGCATGCTGATGACCTGAGGTTCCCAACAGTTACAGGGTGATGATATGAATATCTCTGCATACCAGCCTGGCCATGGTGTGAAGAGGTACCTCTCCTGAGAGGCAATGTGATGAAAACTCGAATCTATGAGTGACTGCGCAATAGCATATGCAGAAAAGAAAACAGAAATAATAACGTACAGGGCAGGAGAAAAAGAAAATCAAAGAATAGAAATGAGACAAAGAATACAAACTGAAGAGAAAGGGTGATAACATGAAGGTGATTCCAGAGGTTGGATAACTTCATTGTGCTTTCAGTTTTGTTCTTGAATGCTGTGTGACTTAGGGCAAGGCATTTAACTTCTCCGGGTTTGTTTCTCTCCTTGGCATGTTTTGAGTGTATGTGATATTTTATAAATCTATCATCCTAGTAGTCTATTATCTCTACACTTATATTTTGATTTTCAATATGTTCATAGATTTTTCCTACAGCAAAAGACAAATGTGTCTTCATTGCTAATGACATATAATAATGATTTAGCAAGATTATTAGTTAAAAATTGACCAAATAAAGACTTAACATTCACAAAGTTCCTCTACTTTAAAAACGAACTGTATGCAAATTAGTTCCCAGCCTACCCAATTAGATATATCAGAGGCAATGTAGACTACAACACGCACAGACTAATCTTTTCTGTGTAAATCACCTAAACCAGTTAGAAAGTGTCTTCCAAAAATTTAAGACCATATTGTTTTAATACTCATTATAGATTTTCAATGGTTACTTCAGGAATATTTTAATGTAAAAAGATTGCTTTCCTCTGATTAATGCAACTACTAGGAAGACAGTGGTATAATCTAAAACTTCTGTGAACACATATAGCTGTTAGCAGCTGAACCGTAATTTGGAAAACAGCAAAGCAAGTAAAAATGCTAATAAGTTCAATGGAATAGCCCAAGAATTTTGCATTAATAAATCAGAACAATCAATTCATTCAGACAAGATGTAAACTAAAGATCCATAATGTCTTTCCTCGAAGACAGACCTTCACAGGTGTTTTTAGTTTTTCCTAATTAATAAGAGAGTGCATTTTAATGGGGAGAGTGAGCATTAGGCTGGAAGACAGGGGAATTTGGGTTTTCTTTTGGATCCTTCCACTGTTTACCCCATGCCTTTCTCCACTCTTAAATCCTGTGCTTCTGTTTCTACATCTGTTAAAATAGGAATAATGATATGCACCTGACCAATGTGAGATTAAATTATAGACTTAAAAGAACTAAAGCCTATTGATGTCTAGAAAAAAAAAGTGATTATTGCTATTTCAATGACTGAATAAATCTCTAAGTGTATGTAAAAGTCCTACAAGTTTCTCAGAACCCCTCAAAGTTTCCAGGTACACTGAGATCTTGTAGTGGATGGACTCATCTTCTGTGCCTTCCGGTCATTCAGCTGACCTATGCCCTTTAGTCCCACAATGAGGCTGAATTCCAGGTAAAAAAAAAAAAAAAATGGGGGTTGGCAAATTCTTAAAACAAACTCAGAAACGAAAGTGTTAGAAGGGCATGTGGGCATGTGCGAGTGTTGTTATTCCATATGTGACCTTACATTTGGAAATGTGACCTGTGGAATCATAGCCCCTTTTAGAGAACAAGGGTAAAGCAGCGTGATCATTCCTGGAGAGCCCAGGACTCCCAGGGCTGGTGAGGAAATCGGCCTACTCTGCTGAGGCGATGCCTTCATTAGAAGGCAGAACTTCATCCTCACCTTGAAGGTCAAGAGACCACAGTCAGTCTCCCTTTTCCGTTTATAGGAGTGTGAGAGGCCAAGGCCCGGCTCCGTCTGGCTGCGCTCAAGGCGCTTCCAATGGATCCCCTTAACAAAGAGACAGTGTGGCCCATGACTCTAAGCCTCCTAGGCAGTGGCAGCTTTGGAGGCCAGGCAGACCCTTTCAATGGGAACATCATCAAAGGAATAACATGTGAAAGGGATCTGTGCCCCGCTCCTATGTGCTCAGCTCTCAATTATACTATGAAGCCCATAAGAATTATGGGCCTCATAGTATATTTACAATATGTTATAGAAGTGTGACAACACTCCCACTTATCCAACATCCCGTATCCTATTGGAAAGTGCAAATAAGTTTGTTTTTGCTCATTATGAATATCACCTTTTAGGTGAACTCCTTGAAATATGAAGTAATATGTGAATTCCATTGTACTGTTCATGAGATCAGTGTGTGTGAGAGTTCCTCTTAACTCATCTGTTTTCTCTCTAGGGGAGGGTAACTTATTGTATACATAAATCTCATTTTTTCTTTTTCTTGTGGGCATGTGAAAGCCACTTACTACCCTTTATAACACTTTTATAGGATCAGATGTATGTGGCCAGCCCTACCTGACATTTTTCACACCATGGAGAATTTGGCTTCTTGTTAATTGCATCTGTAGTCTCAAAGCTCTTTATAGAATCTTTCCTTAGTGATACTAATAGTAATGGTGGTCCTTTATTAATAATGTATAATAACCATAGCTCTCATTAAAACAACATCAGTTAAGTGATTAGAGAAATGGTTAAAGCTGTGGTTAGAAAATGGGCCTTTAGATTGTACACTACTAAAGCCATTGATTTTTTTCCCCTCATAAAACAGAAGCAAATGTAATGACTGACTAAGATCTTAATGAAACTCTGCCACAATTACATACATGCAAACTGGTGTTTTCATTTGTGGGAGAGTTTCCTTGGCTATATTGTGTGATAAGGCAGCCCCAAGAGAAAGAATAGAACACACAGAATTATTTGCATGAGATCCCTGCTTACCCTGTGGTTTTCCTTCATTCGTCCCAGGCTGGAGTTATCCTCTGTAGCAAAATGTGAGTAGGGGGCTGGTTCCTCATCCTGATTTTGTTACACATGTGTGATTAAATGACAAACACCTCTGGGCCTCAGTTTCATGTGTGAAAAGGGAAGAATTATATCCATACTAGAGGCTTGATGCACAAAATTTGTGCAAGAGTAGGCCTTCCTTCCCTCAGCTGCTGGCACTGGCTTCCCTCTGGCACCAGGGACCCAGGCTTCTTCCCTTGCAGCCCTGGCTTTGTCCAGAAGATTGTCTGGAAGGACGTCTGGTCTAATTAGCATATTACGCTTTTATTATTATAGATGACAGAAACTTCTTTTAGCTTTCAAGTAAAACTGCACCTTTGGAAAGTGCTCTAGAAGAACTCTAAACACTCCCTGATCATTCTCAGCCAAGCTCTGAAGCAGGTGTGCTTTGTGCACTCACACCTCTGCTTCCCGCTTCTCCTCTCCTGCACCATGAAAGACACCCAGAGGGCACAGGGAGGCCACTCACACACATACAAGCTCAGCCTCTCTCTGACCACTACACCAGCTCCCTCATTCTACCTCTCAAGGGATAACTGACTATAAAAGAGATGAATGAATTCATTATAAGATGTTAGGTGCTAATAACAAAGTCTTGTTACTTCTTCCTTTTCTTTCTCTCTTTTTCTCCTTTCATTTCTTCTCCTCCTTCCCTTCTTTCTAAGTGGATACATACCACCAAAATGGATATGAGGCAATACACACAGTAAAAAAATTATAAAATATTAAAATTATAAAATGATGTGAGAGAAGATAGAAAGCCATTATTTAAATAACTTAAGATGCATGGAGGATAAATCACACAAGAATATGTAAGGGAATATACTGAAATTCATGATGAAATTCCATATTGAGATGCCAGGCAGACAAGACAAAAAGGGAAACAGCAAAAAAGGATGCAGGGGAGAGAAAATTTGCTTGCTCTTAATTCTGAGGAAAAAAAAATCATATGCCTATCTGTAGGTGCTTAAGTTGGGTAATATCTATAAAGCCATTTTTTTAAAGTAGAGATAGTCTTCACATGGCTTTATTAAAAATATTAACCATTGATAAAATATAAGCTGACCTCATTCTACAAGGACTTCTGGGACACTTGCATCTTCACATTGGACTCTGATCTTAACCCCAAGATTACTCACAAAATCAATATCTATGGTCTTAGGACTTGGAGACTCATTTTGTAAGTGAGAACTTCTATAATAATCATTTTCTTCACTTACTTTGGTTTTGTGTGTGTATTTCTCCCATAGTGTTGGGTTTAGTGTACATTTCATGAGTTTTATGTCCATGTCTGAGTTTTGGACCAGGGGGACTCGAAAATGGAGATAGAGCCTTAGAGAAAATGGCTCAGAAATCATTTAAACCAAGCTGTAGCTGTCATTTTAACTCCCGTGGAAGGAGATCTCCTTGGAATTATTTCACAGATAACCTCTCAAAAATATTTTAAAATAAGCTTCATTAATCATTACTTGACTGTTCCCTAGGCCTGGTCCCAAAGGTCTGGTAAGCTTTAAATCCCTGGTGACACCTGCTGGGGAGACCTCTGCTCACTGCTGCAGGCTTTCCGTAAGCCTGCCTACCTCTTCTCTAACCTGCAAAGCTACACGCCCCAGGTGGGGAGCTGGCCGGCTACCTCCTCAGCTTGCAGCGGTCTGCTCCTCTCATGCAGGTGACTCTGCTAGAATAACACTGCACTGGTCTCCGCAGAACACCATTGCACCGGAGCCTCCCCAGGACTCCCTCGGGACTTATTTCCAACCATTCCAACCCCCAGGAAACAAATTGGGATCTATCAAAGTTAGAGAGGGAGGGCAGGCAGAGGAGAGAGACCAGAGAGAAACAAAGAAGGAGGGGAGAGGTTCTTTTGACAGTATCCACCCCCAATCCCAGCCCCAAGTTACTATATACTACTGCTTTGTCTGAAAACTCAGGGGTGAAAGATTCTACTGGAGCCGTATGTTTTGTTCAAGCACAAACCAAATTATGCTGTACTTGCTTATATCTGAACATATGGGTTTATCTTACATAGAGTTTAATTGATGCAAACTTGAACTTCAGTATGTTAGGTTTCAGAGAAAACACCATGCCTGTGATTTCGATTGCTGTTTTTCTTTGAACAAAGCAAACAGGAGCAAGGCAATTGCACTTCTGCCTCTGTGTATTTCTTCCATAGTCACCAGCCATCACAAGAAGAGTGTGTAACCTCTCTTGCAGTATTATTACCTCTTGTGTCCTTTACTGCCCAATTGCAAAATGTCTTTCTGAGCCAACATCTGCATCCTTGGACAGATCAACTAGTGTGTAAAGTCCGTGTTAGCTGATCAAGCATGGCTTTGTTTGCTCTTATTCACCGCGCACCCAGCACTGCAGAAGTGGTTGTGCATATTAACTAAGTGCACAGTAACCTTCCTGTACCTCCTCAGAGCTCCACCCCCTCCCTCACAGCCTCCTCCTCGGATCAACACTGTTACTCGCTCAGGAAGCTGCCAAGAGGTTGCCATGGCAACCGTTCTGCTTTCAGCAGCTACTTTTCTGGTTTTGGGGGTGGAGGGGCAGGGGTGAGAGGGAGGAAAGAAAAAAAAAAAAGCTTGGGGAGAACTAGGCAGCTTTCTGATCAGAGTTCAGATAAAGAAGGTCACAGTAATTTGTGGGCACTGCCTAAAATAACCCAATGGATTTGAGAGTTACAGCAAAGGAAGCAAACAGACAAACTAAAAGGTAAGCACAGTGGAGAGGCAATAATTAGATGATTTGGTTGTGGTCTTAACCTGAAGCATTTCAAATTGCTATCAGTCCATTTCATCTAGGACGCTATTTTATGAGTCGCTTCAGTTCTGTCCAGAGCCAAACAAAGATAATGAGTTTTATGAGATTATAAATGGCAAGGGAGTAAAACAGCACCAGAATGGGAGTCTAACATCTGAAAGTCATTTTCTAAAACTTCATTCAGCTGGAGAACAATGCAGCATTCAGGCAGAACGAGCGGAGAACGCGTGGTGCGCCAGGTCAAGTCCGCAACCTCTGAGTTCTTCTCCACAGAGTGGGCTGCCAAGGTAGGCCATGAAACAGCCTCATTCCAAAGGAAGGGGGGCATTAGGCCGGAAAAGGTGCAAGGAGTCAAAAAGTGGGAGGCAGGGCACACCAGACAGATGAATTTCGACGACATGAAAACTGCTCCAGACACCTGGTTCCTGGGATTGCGGCAGCTGCCCACTCAAAAGCTGAGCAGTTCCCAGTGATTTCTGGCAGAAGCTGGCAGGGCTCAGGCCAAGCCAGATCCTGACTGTGGCAGTGACTTACAGAGGCTCTTACTTGCTGCCCCTGATATGCCCGCTGCCCAGCACACACCTGTTCCCCACTGGCAACACACTTCTCAGGGCTTCTCTGCCTTCCGCTACCCCTTGCATTGTTTATTCAGCAGAGATGAAAACATAGTCCCGTGACCTTCCTCCTACAAGCTACTCTTTTCTGAATCTATATAGTTTTGTCCAGAACCCAATAACAGCTGCAACGCCGAGATAAATGGAAAAGAATTGGAAGTTAGAGAGGCAAAACAAGGACAGACGAGGATCATAACACTGAGTGTCATCCCGGAAACATGGTCATTAATGTTTGATGACAAGATTGTAAATATTCCTAGTGGAATAACAAGTGAAGCATTAAGATCTCATACGTTAACACCTCTTGTAAGGACTTGTAACGGTGCAGCAAGGAGTCTTGAGTTTGGAGCAAAGAGAGCTCACTTTACAGTTAAGGACTTGTTTCTGACCTGAAATACCACCGTTTTTGCCTAACATCATATGGACTGAATATTTGTCTCTTCCAGCCGCCCCCCCCCAAATTCATATGTTGAAATTCTAACCTCCTAATGCTGATGGTATTGTGCGGTGAGACCTTTGAGAGATGCTTAAATCATGAGGGTAGAGCCCTGATGAATTAGATTAATGCTATTTTAAAAGACCCCCTCAACACCAAAAACAACCCCTTAACCCCTTCCATCACCTAAAAGGGGATATTTACACCTAGAGAGGGCCCTCACTTCTATCTCACCTTTCCAGCCTCCTATGTCACTTTTCCAGCCTCCGGAACTGTGAGAAATAAATCTTTCCTGTTTATAAGCTACCCAGTGATATTTTGTTATAGGAGCCCAAGCTGACTAAGACGGCCCATCTTGTGGCAGAGATGATAGGTTTACATTGACTTTTCATAGACTTTTATTGCTCACATTTTTCTTAAATTGTCCATGACAAGTAGAGACGTATTCAGGTAGGAAGGACGAGGTAGAAGGGAAGGGAAGAAAATATAAATATTTGAAACAAATGATTAAAACAAATTTCCTCTAAAGCAGGATTCAAAATTTTTCATGGTTTAAATCCTGAATGATCTTTGTAGATGTCAAGAGAGAGTGAAACAAGGTTGAAGACAATAAAATAAGGCTGAAGACCCAAAGCATTTTACTTAGGAAAAGTAGTGCGAAACAGGAGAAGCCAGTCTAGAAGGGGAATGGATGTGTGGTCGACTCCTACACTGGCACACTCTCTCCTAAGGTAAAGCAAAGTACTAGGAGTTAAAGCAGAGTGGGCTCTCCCACGTGTGCTTGATGTAGCCCGGGGCCCTATATTATAATAGTGTAACAGCAACAGGATAGAGAGTGACAGTTCCTCACAGGCTACAGCACATGTGATTAAATTATCACATCAGCTTCATCCTCCTGAGTATTTCTAAAATGCCAGAAAACCAAGCGTTAATCTGACCTGTCTGCTAGACCCCAGAGAGCACAGGCTGGCACTATTAGTATTCAAAGAAACCCCTCCCTCAAATGGCTGATTGGAGGGATACCAAGTTTAGTCTGTGCGGCGGTGGAGTCCAGGAATAACACACTGAGAAATAATAAGGGGGGAAGGAATGAAAGCAAAGAGAAAATTCAGAAATTTGTTTGAGCTCTGCAACAGTTTCTAATCCATTCCTTTTCACTGACCTGATCTAACCCACGCAGTGATTACCCCTGTGAAACACTGCCACAGCTGAATTTATTTTTTATTTTCCCTGCTCAAAGGCAATGCAAAGCAAATTTGAGAGCACATCACCTTCAGGGAAAAGGCTGCAGAGAATTACTCACCACCTCCCTCCTCCCCTCTGTGCGAAAAGGTTAATTTGAATAACGCTGCTGCTGCCACAAATAGAACAGTAACCAGCGGGCAGAAGATCGGCCAATGAGAATGTTTTTCAATGATGTCATACTTATACCTGCTCCTTATTATTTGCTGAGTTGTGACAATGTGTTCCTTGAATCTCACATTTTTATTGGTTAAAAGCCCTGTCATTCTGAGTGCTTCTGGAGAGTTTTAGACACTGCAGTTCTCTGACAAGCCCAGAATTTTTTTAGCTTCTGCACTTCAACAAATGTTGGAAAACATGGGGTATTTTAGACACTGCCATCTTGAAAACAAATAAAAACCTTTTATAATGTATACAAGCTTAACATGGCTTCTGATACGAAGGTCCGTTTGCAGTATAAATGCAGAATTAAGAAATGCCTGATTTTTATTAAACATTTTGCTTTGTTGAACAGAACTTTACAGAAGTGTCCATAGAAAGGTTATGTTTCAGGAAATATTGTCACTACTGGCTTAATGGAAAACAAAACTATCCATTTTATTCAACAACAATTTAACCCATGGGGCAGAGCTTTCTTAAAAGGAACTACCTCTACAATATATCAGTTTGTAGGACAGAAGGCGCTGGAAAAAGGGAGACCTACCTGGTTTATTTTTATCCTAAGTGGATTTTATTATTTTAACTCAATTACATTTTACTGTCATAAAATGCGTGCTTCATGTTACTCAGATTCCAGGGTTTTCCCAAGGAAATGCTTGCAAGCACATTTGAAAACTGTACTACCTTGTAGTGAAGGTGATAGGTCAGTTGTGCTTGAGTTAGGAATTATTCAACTAACTTGTAGGTAGAGCATAGGAGGTTTATCTCGGTGCAGTGGCTGATGCAATGCTGTGAGCGCACTCCAGCAGTTCAGATCTTTCTGGCACACCAGGAAGATGGCAACGCCGGCCTGAGCCCCTCCCAGAGCCACATACACAGTACCCCAACCTTTACGCTCATTGGCTCCCTAAGATGATGTTCCATGATTGGCCACCTCCACCTATAAATGCTCTGTACTTCCTCAATAAAATTAGACCTGCGTCCCAGAACCTGGTCTCCGGAGTCATGCATACAAGCGTGCTAGCGCTAGGGGCTCCGTCGTCCTCACCCCTGGGAAATCCCCTGCTTCACTAACTGAAGGATTTGAAGAAATATTGTGGTCAGCAGGATATACAAATTTGGTTGAGGGCATAGAAATAAATGTTGGTGATCAAAAAGTCTCAAAATCTATCTAAGGTCTTATAATTCACTACAGGCCCGGTGCACCTCCCGGCCAATTGGGGCTGTCTTGTCCAGTCCCTACAGGGGCCGATTGGGACCGGCGGCCAGGGAGGGGGCTGTGGGAGATTGGCCGCTGCAGGGGGTTGGTTATGGTGGCTATGGGAGCGCACTAACCACCAGGGATCAGCTCTTGCATTGAGCTGTCCCCTGGTGGTCAGTGCACATCATAGCTACCGGCCAGTCATTTGGTCATCCAGTTGTAATGGTCGCTAAGTTTTTTACATATATATAGACTAGAGGACCAGATCATGAAATTCATGCATGGGGGGTTGGGGGGGGGAAGGGAGGAGGAGGCCCTGAGCCTGGCCTGTGCCCTCTCACTGTCCACGACACCCCGGGCATCGGGCCTAAGCTGGAACTTAGATATCCCTCTCACAGTCTGGGGCTCTCACAGTCCAGGACCCCTTGCTCCTTACCTCCTGCCTGCCGTGGAGGTGGGAGAGGCTCACACCACCTCCGCTGTGCTCACCAGCTGTGAGCCTGGCTTCTGGCTGAGCAGGGCGAAGAAGAGTGTGGCTCAACCAGAAACCAGGCTCGCTGCTTCTTAGTGCTGGCTCTGCCCTTCCGCTCATGGGTGTGAGGGAGTGATCTGGGGCCAGGCTGGCTGGGGGAGGGTCTTTGGGAGGTTGAGGCACCAAGGTCACACCTTGCCAGCCTCTGAAGAGGCTCTGGGACTACACCGCCCCCTGTCCCCCTTCCTACCACCACCCCCCGCCGCCTTTGCAGAGGTGTGGTGCTGGAACCAGCCCACACTGCTGCCTCTGTGGCTGCCTCTGTGGAAGGGGTGGGACCACACAGCCCCCTCTCCCACAGCCTCTGCAGAAGGGGCTATGGCGTTGGGACCTCTGGGTAGCTTCACTTGGGCCCGTTGCAGGCACCTGGGATCCCAGGCGGCTTTGCCCCGGGGCCCTGGCTTTGTCAGGGAGGATGTCTGGAAGAGGGCTAGTCTATCTAGTCTAATTAGCATATTACCCTTTTATTAGTATAGATTAGTATAGATGGTGGTGAGTGGACAAAGTCAGGCCCTCAGAGACTTAGAGGACAAAGCCAAGTTGTTCATGGTTAGTTGGTGAAGCAAATGTGTATATTGAAGGTTAACCTGTTACACAGGCAGGATGGTATATTAAATGCTCCAGTGAGAAGGGCAGGGTGAAAAGAACAGCCAGATTTTAATGGGCAGAGAGAGGAGAGAAAATGTTCCTGTGTGGGAGAATGGGAGAGGAAAGGGTGAGTATACTCAGAACAACCTCCTTGAGTGGATATACGTATTGTGAGATACATTTAGAAAAGCAGGTGCACAAATTAGCAAAGAGGATGTAAATGAGGAAGCAGTCGAAAGTACCAAACATTTTGAACATCTGTATCTCAAATTCAGCAGCTAATATCATGTGTTTTTGAAATGAAAATATCTTCACAGCTGTGTATCATGGCTTCTTGCCTATTGAGTCTGAGGAGGGGTTAACTACATGTTATACACATAGGATTATTTTATACCTTAAGTAAATACTAATACAAAATTATTGTGTATTTGAACATTCAATGAAATATTATTGTGTTAAGAGTATGAAAAATGTGACCAGAATACAATTTAATTGTGGTAATAACTAGGGAATATAATTCTACCTTTCTATTAGAGTTAGAAATACCTACAGCCATATTTATTGTACTCGAACTTCACAGAATTTCTACCAATAAACTTCATGTAAATGCTGATTTCAGAAGTCTGTCTATAGTGACAGCATCGTGGAAATTACAATTGCCTCTGGTTTCAGACAGATGTAGGTTCAAATCCAGCTCTAATACTTAACTAGCTGTAAAACCTTGATCATGTTGATTAATCCTTCCAAGCCTCAGCTTTCTTAAGGGATAATGATGACACACAAATATAGAATTACTGTGAGGGATAGACTGATTAATGTATATATATCTTATTAGTAGAGTGCCTGTCTCAATAAATGAACATTTTTTTGTTTGTTTTTTATTTTAATGTTACCTTCAAGGTCCTTCAAGGACATCCATGATCTGGCACCAGGCTGACCACTTTCTTTCACTCTCACTCTGCTCTAGCCGTGTTTAACTCTTGCCACTTCCCAAGCATGCCCAGTGGGGTTTTGCCTGTGTAGTTCGTCTTGACTGGAACACTTCCCTCCCAAACCTGATCTTTACTTTATTCAGATCTCAGCTCACATATCAACTCTCTGGAGGAATCTGACTTACTGTCCTGTCTACAGGAGCATCCCTATTGTTCTCTTTCCCATTAACCACGATCATTTTTCATCGTCATTATCACTACTAGTCCTTACTTTATGGTTCTATTTCTTTATTTGTTCATTATCTGTTTTGCTCACTTGAATGTCAGGTCTATTCGAGCAGTGGTGGCTTTGTTCACCTCTGTGACCCAGAGCCTAAAACAGTGCCTGAATATAGTTAGGCTCTCAGAAATCTTTGTTAATGAACAAGTGTAATGATGAAGAAAGCAATAGAAACCCTAAGTTCTTTAGGACAGTGTCATCACAGGGAAGTGAATACACTGACCAGAGAGGGTATATGAACATCCCTGACTCACACCAAAGTTTAAGGTACATGCAAGCTTCTCCTATTGAGCCAAGAGATAACATTTTAATTTGCCTATCACATCTAAAGGATAGAATCTTTACACAAAAGATGCTAATGCTCATGAATAGATGAGATTCGAAGAAACTGGTATAAATGACTGTGCCAATGGTTCAGAAGACATTCTAGGGAAAGTCCTCAGTAAAGCTTTCTAGCTGGTCTACCCTTTCTGAAATCTGTCATTTTTTATTTTTTTTACCTCTAGGTTCTCCCAAACCTATTGTGTTAGCTCTGATTCTCATGAATTGTTGCGTGAACTCTAGGGACTTTGAAAAAAAAGTAACTATTAGAGAGCAAATTAGTAAATTCAGGAAAGCATTTAAGACATTCTCAACATTATATGCACTTACACACACATTAATTGAATGAACCGATTGAAGGCTGAGAAAACTTAAGATTTTTATGCTCTGTCCCACTCTAATCAGTCATTATGGTAAAATAAACTCTCTTTTAGATTTCTATTTTTCCAGTAACTGAAGGACAATAAGAGACAGCATAGAGCTTATGTAAGCATTATCCCTGCTGACATTCCAAGTGAGCAGATCAAATGCCACCTAATCATTTGGTTACAGCTTTGAGTTGGCAGTGTTTAATAAAGT
>PVJC01026215.1:0-24167 GCA_004026665.1 Murina feae
ATAGTATACATACTGAAGCTATGTCTGGCAATGTCGTTACCTTAGGTGTGCGTCATCATGGAAATGGCTCTGGGTAGGAACAAAGCTGTTGTGTTCGAAAGTAAAAATTTGGCCTGGACCTGGTTAGTCGATGAGTATAAAAGGGTTTTGAGATTATGGGAAAACTGTCAAACAAATGGAAAAGTTGGAGAGAGAAAAAAAGTAGGGTGGGGCTAGAAAACAAGAGAGGCCACTTGAAATGGGATTTAATTATATGCCAAAGGGAACAGAAAGTTGGAACATAATTGTCCTAGGTTATACTTTACAATATTTGATCCTTTGAGAAAGTGGCGTGTAATATAGCTCCTTTGTGAGGATGAGCCTGTATCATCTTAATGGATTTGGGATAGAATATCAACATTTAAAAGTAACAGGGCTATGCTTCTTTCTATCAAGAAGTAATTTTCTTCACAACCCATTTTTCATTGTAATGTGCCGGATGGTAGCGCGCTCATCGCTCTTTCTTTTTTCTTTCTTATGATGATTCTAAGTATATTTTTCCAAAAGACAGCGACCGACAACCCCAAAGCCATTGTTCTGAGTCTTACTCCTACGAGTGTTTCAGGTAATACTGTTCTCAGTATTCTATGTCATCTTTTTTATCCTTTCATTGACTTTCTTGGCTGCCAGAAGTCTCCCATTTATCTGTCTCCTTTTGCTTCTGTCCGGCCATTCTGAGTGGTAATTTTTCATCCTTGTCTCTTTTCTGATCCCAGTGGTCCATTCATTCTCCTCAGGCTCTCTGCCCTTCCTCCTCCACGCTCCCTCCATGACAGCGTGTTCTCTAGTGAACTTTTGAAGCATTTCAAGGGATGACAGCTGAAGATGGTTACTGGGCTAGAATGAGGCGATGACTTTATTTAATAGCTATGACAGGGTTTCAAACCAGTCAGTGTTTTGGGTTGCAAATGATGGAAACTGAACTCAAGTTAGCTTAAGTAAAAGGGAATTTATTGGGTCGTTTATCAGAATAAGATATTGGGGTAAAGCAGAATGGAATGAATTACTGAGAAACCAGGACCTCACAAACTAGACCCAGAATGCAATGCCAATGGGCCAGGACCTTGCTTTTCTCCACTTTTATTTTTTCTTGATTAATTTCATTCTGCAGACAGGCTTTCCCTGTGTACTAGGAAATATGACCACGGACATTCAGCTCCAGGTTTATATCCTCCAGCAGACTAAGGACTTCCCAGCACCACCCACCCCAACCCCCAAACCCAGATCCATATTACAACCAGAGAAGGTAGCTGGTTGGTTCTGATTGGTCATATGTTCTCTTCTGGACCAGCCTCTGAGTCTTAGCCAGACATGGGTCCTGATTGTGGGGTGGAAGGTTCTAGTATATGGCACTGTAACTGATCACCCCACTAGAACCATCCATGAGGGGAGAGTTCACTAAAGCAGAGGATGCTAGGGAGACAAAAACAATGTATAAGCACTGCACAATAAAAATATTTTAAATAATTTGTTTACCTAAAAAATTGCTCAAGGAAGAAGTTCCTCTCTCTGGTATTACCGTTATAGTTAAATTACTTTGAGGAGAATTATAATATGGGATCTTCCAGCTAGTCTATTTTTTTTTTTTAACAGCACCATGTTACGTTCTTTTAAAAATGTCTACATTATATCCCCCTCTCTGAATCCACATTGTCACCCACCCACTCCCACACTGACTCCAGGCTAGGCAATTTGACTTGATTTGGTCAATGAGACATTAATAAACATGATTTAAAACAGAGGCTTGAACTTTGTGAGGACGGGCCTGCTCTTGAGAACCGTGTTAAGCTCGGGTTAGCCGCTGGAGTATGAGAAGCACATGGCCTAGTTATATCCATTGTCTCCACCAACAGCCAGACATATAAGCGAGGCCCCGACCACCAGCTAGACACAGAATCATGACTAATCAAAGGTGACAACACATGGGGCAGAAGTGGCTCATCCCAACTGAATCAAGGCCACACTTCTCACCCACAGAATTGTGAATAGGTGGTTGCTGTCTTAAGTTTCTAGATTTTGTGATTATTAGTTACAGAGCAAAAACTGATACAAATACTGTATGTGATGTTCTTGGATCTATTCTGACTTGGGAGGCTCTTATAGCACTTTAGAAGTGGTCATTCTAGACTCTTCATTGGGTATCTTATTAGTTGCCTCTCCACTGTAGCAATAGAAATACCAAATATTTACCATGTTTCAGGATTATTTATTTTGGTCTTGGAGACACATAGGTGAATTAATGAAACAAAAATCTCGTCTTCAGTTAACATTCATTCATAACACACACACACACACACACACACATGCTCTCACACAACTGTAATTGTGGATGAGTTCTGTGGAGAAAAGTAAAGCAGAGGAGGGAGATAGGAAGTGCTATGGGTGTTTCAATTTCTGGTACTGTCATCAGGCAAAGTCTCTTCGAGAAGGCTGCATTTAAACAAAAATCTTGAAGAAAGTGAGAGAGGGGGCCATGTGGGCATCTGAGGGAAGGCTGTTTCAGGCAAAGGAAGTAGCCAATATAATATTCCCGAGGTGGGATGGGCCTGGCTAGTTTTAGGCATAATAAGAAAGCCAGAGTGGAGTGGAGGGAGCAAGGGGAAAGAACGTGGTAAATGGGATCAGAACAGTAAGGGTTGGGGGGGACTTAAGTTACATAGAACCTTAAAAGCTGTTATAATAACTGGCATTTCCTCTGAGATGAGAAGCCATTGGAAGGTTTTGAAGAGGGAAGTGATCTGACAAAGGTTTTAACGTGACCATGATGTGCTCCAGTGTTCTGTGTTGGAAGGAGTTGGAGGGAATTGGCCAGTGTGAAAGGGAAACTAGCTGGGAGCTGTTGCAGGGATCCTGGAAAGGAGATGATGGTGACAATGAATGGCTAGTAGCAATGCAGGTGGAAGAAAGTGGGTGAATTCTGGCTATATTGTAACAACAGAGCATATTTGTTAGATCCTATAAAGTGGAGGGTGTGAAAGAAATTGGGAAGGCAAGGATGATTCCAAGGTTGTGGCCTTAAGCAACTTGAAGGATGGAGTTCCATTAACTATGATGACGAAGTTGCCAGAGGAGCTGGTGTGTGGGTGAAGATGGGGAGCTCAGCTGTGGATACGTTCAATTCGAGGAGTCTCATGGATATCTCCATGGAGACATCTAACCAGCAGCCAAGTGTTCAAGATCAAAGCCACAGCTGGAGATACAAAGTTGAGAGTCATCAGCTCGTGGTGTCATTTAAAGCCATGAGACTGGAAGAAATTACCAGGGCAATGTGTCAGTAGAAAAGAGAAGTTAAAGGACTGAATTTTAAGAATCTGAGTGTAATAAGGGCCATGAGAATAGGGAGGCATTAAGAGTAGGGGGTTAAGTGGGAATCAGCAAGGGAGCATGAGAATGAGCATCTAGTGAGGCAGAAAAAACAAACGGCCCAGAGAAACGAGAATAAGATATCCCTGAAGCCAGGTAAAGAATATATTTTAAGTCAAATGAGTGATTAATTGTGTCAAGTCTGAGCATGCACTAATTAGGCCACCACAATTATTTGGACCATGAGATAGTCAGGTCTGCTTAGAGTTTGCTGACCAAGTTGGTAAACCCAAGGGCCAGACGTTGGATTATGGTAGATTTGTGTCACCTTGTGAGGCTGTTTAGCAATTCCTCTGCTTGTACTCTGGTGTTGGTGACACTGCAGCTCTGTCAACATGCAGGGTCTGCTCAGGAATTCCATCTTCACATCTGCCTCTCAGAGCTAACCATATGGACTGGGTTTGTCATGGGTGGTTTTTGGAGTGATTCCCACACAAATGATGAATGATTCAAGAGAAACCATGGCCCTTATTACACTCAGATTTGGATTTGTGAAGTTGAAAGACTTGCTTGGGAACAAGGCTATTTTGGTTCCAGCTCCAGTTCCAGCTCAATCACTTAACTAGTCCTATTACTTATGGCAAATTCCTAAACTTCTTAGGCCCTCGGTGGATTACAGGATAGGTTAGAATCCAGGAGTCCTCAAACTTTTTAAACGGGGCCAGTTCACTGTCCCTCAGACCGTTGGAGGGCCGGACTATAGTTTAAAAAAAAACTATGAACAAATTCCTATGCACACTGCACATTTTGAAGTAAAAAAACAAGGCGGCAAAAACACCCGGCGGGCCGGATAAATGTCCTTGATGGGCCGCATGTGGCCCGCGGGCTGTAGTTTGAGGACCCCTGAATGCAGCAGCAGTACATTAACACTGGAATCTCAGTGGCTCAGCACAACAAAGGTCTGTCTCCTGCTCCTGCTCATATTTACTCCAGGTTTATGAAAAGGCTGGTCCTCAGGGATCAGCCTGGTGGCGGTTCCCCAGCGAGAAGCTTCTGACACCCCCATCTCAATCATCTGAGCTCCGAGGAAGAGCTGGATGGGGCCAGAAGTTCATCTGGACTATTCACTGTCTCGGTTCTAAAGAAAGTCACTTCATTCCTGCTCAGAGCCAACCCCTCGGCCAGAATTAGTCACACGGCCTTTCCTAACCACAACAGAGCCATGAAATGCAGAGGGAGGAATGGAGGATGTATTGGACCATTACAGTCTGTGCCACAGTCAGGTTCCGCTTTTGTGGAGGAGGTTAATAGTAACAGAATTGACCTCCTCGAGATGTTGGGAGGATGAGATGAAATAACGCATGTGATGTGCTTAATGTGGAGCCTGGACCATAGGAAGCTTTCTATAAATTCTAATCAGGATAAGATTCTTGTTATTACTAAGTGGGCGATACATTTATTATTATTATTATTATTATTATTATTATTATTATTATTATTTGGTTCTAAGAGCAAATGTGACTGTGCCTTAGCACTTAACCATCTGTCACCTTTCGGCTGTTACAAAGACATTCTGCCCTACACTTGGGCTCAGGATCAAGATAAGGCCATTGACAACAGATTCCAGGAAAGTAATCTTCGAGGCAGCTGTTGTTCACCCACTCCCTTTGGCCACAAATGCCTCTGTCAGCCTTCAGCTCCTTCTTCTCCTAAATGATTTCCCAGAGCCCAGTGCTCTTCCTACACATCTGTAGGCTCATCTTCCCTGGCAGCAAGGCTCGTACGTAAATAGCTGGACCCAGAAGGACTTACAAACACTATCCTAGTCAAAAAGCAGGATTTCTCCGGTCAGAAAACGTTTTCCAGCTTTCTCCCCTCTGTCCAGTTTGCTGAGGGATAAAGATCCCACATCATTAAAACAAAAAGCCGGAAAGGCTGTTGAGAGGCCATATTGGTTGGCCAATAGGAATGTAGAGGAGACGTGCTAGGTGGTCCTTGAGCCTAGATCCTGTGGGAAGTCCAGCAAGATTGCGTCCCCTGAGGGGCCCTCCTGTCCTCTGCCTGCTATCTTGGCTTTGCTTCCTTATATTCAGGTTTCCAAACACACGCTGCTCCCCTTGACCTCTACACCTTTGCCTGTGTTAGTCTCTCTTCCTAGCACAACCCTCCCTGCTATTCCTCTATACGCCACCAGTGGAATGAAATTCTGTGCCCTCTTTAAGGTCTAGTTCAAATTCTACTCACTCACTGCTTCTTTGAAATCTTTGAAGGTACAATTGCAGGGATTGTGCTTAAATATGCTATTGGCACCTAGCATAGTGTCTGGTACCTAATAACATGTTTCTCAGGTTGAAGAGCTCCCTCTCTCTTAGTTTTACCCGTTAGGGTATGTTTATGGAAGCCGCAGGCTGTGACAGAGTTTTCAAAAGTTTGGGGAAAGTTGATTCTGCCCCAGAGTTTTATCAAGAAAAGCTTGAAGTGATGACATTGCCTTAAACTATGACTTGCATAGTTATCCCAAGAACTCAACCTTAACTATGAGGTCTCCTCTTAAGCTTGCTGAAATTGACCTTCAGGCGAAGGCCTAACATTCTCTTCGTGTAAGATGGCATCTCTCCTTTCCAGGAAGCTGTGTTATTATTTTAGCTACATTTGTGGAACTTTCCAGAATGCAGAGTACGTGCACGCAAATGATCAGGAGTTTGGTAAAGTAGGGGATAACATTTCATATGCAACTGCTATAATCAAGCAAATATGCAGCCTCTTATTTCAGCAGAGTCCAGCTGAACACCTTTGGCTCGGGAAAGAGACTCGGGATTTATTAGCTGCTATTGTCTTTCAAACAGCACGAAAAAGGTTACATTCTTATTTCCTGGAAAGCAGTTCCATACCAAGAATTTATTGTGGGGATCTGGAATCCCGAATCAAATATTCTCTTGTATTTAAGCTCTGAGGGGCTCTCTTCCAAACTGGTCAATGTGTGACTACCTGTGTCTGGGCCCTTTGGCTATTTGTTCTGATTCCATCGCCTTTGCTAAGTGGTTTCTGAACCAACTTTACAAGAACAAATCCCGCAGCCTCCTGCCTCCTGCCTCGGGGCTTGTCCATGCAGGTAAGGCAGGAGACCTGTGTGCTAGTCCCAAAAGGGGTGGGGGCTAATGCCCCATGAAGTAAACCTTTGCCCCCTGGGAGATGGAAGCCAGCAGATAAATTATTCTCCCTTCCTTGTTTTTTAAGACAAGATAATGAGCCTTTAAAAACCGTAAGAGCCCTGGTTAGTGTTGCTTAGTGGTTAGAACATCAACCACTTTGGTAAGTGATTCTTGGTCAATGGCACCTTACCTGGGTTTCACTTTGCTCCATACCCCGAATTAAGGTGTTGTGGGAGGCAACCAGTCAATGTGTGTGTCTCTCCCCGCCTCCTCTCTCCCTCCTTCTCCCTTCCACTGTCTCTGAAAAAGCAATAGAAAAAAATATCCTCAGGTGAGAATACACCCCTCCCCCCCCCACACACACACAAAAACCCCATAAGAATTCATATTTCACTCCCACGACCAGTATTCACTCACAGACACTGGCTTGATGCATTATTTTATTTCCATCATTTAGCCATAGATGAAGCTGAATACAATAAAAATGTATTATAGTCACTCATTAGGTTTAGGAGTCTGACATTACAGACAAGCCCTCCAAAAGTTCCTAGTCAAGTAGTCCAAAGAAACACAAGCCAGCAAGTCAATTAAAGTATCTTGTGATAAGTTCTATAAAAGAGGTAAAATAAAACATCGTGGAAACAAAAAGGATAGGCGGAATAATTTCTCTGGGGCGTGGTTATTTTCTTGGAGAAGCTTGAACTTATGAAAAATGTAGCTCTAGGTGGGCAGGAACCTTGTCTGTTTGGTTCACATCAAAACACCTGGCAGCTAGAATCATGCACTCAAATAGTTGTGGCCTGAGTAACAACTAAGAGGTTACCATGGATGGGCCAGACACTATGCTAAGTGCTTGTCTTGCAATGAGTCATTTAATCCTTACAGGAGCCTTATGTGTTTCTGTAGGAGAGAAATAAGACTTAGAGAAGTTATGACATTCACTGTGGTTTCTGGTGAGAGGCAGGGCTGATTCCAAACCCATTGTTCTTATTCCAATCCGATGCCTTCTACCACTAGGCCAAACATACTCCATAAAGAGGATCCGTGGCTGTTTTGATTATGGCTGTTCATGGGATTATTATCTATCTGTTGGCTCTCTTACCCATTTTCCTAGCACATAGGAGACTGTCAGCAGCTGGGATAATTAGAATGGGAAATGAAAACCCCTTTGGCCAAATGCCCTCTGGAAATAACACTGGACCCATTTACTCAACTTTGAGAGCTTCATTCTGTCCTTGAATCATATGAGAATTTCCCAATGAAACAGCTATGGGCCAACAGAGAACTAATTAGTTGTAGAGCATAAATTATAGCTTAGCATGGAGGGCTCTTTCTCCTACCAGCCAGACCTCCAAATGCTGACCCAGAGTTCAACATGGCAGCTCCGAGGATGAGGCTAAACTGTGGTATCTGAAGACGTCCTTGGGGACGTGCCTGCCTCACAGCCACAAGAATCCTTGTTAAAAATGCAAGTTGCACCCTAGACAGTTTGGCTCAATGGATAGAGTGTTAGCCCTGCAGACTGAGGGGTCCCAAGTTTGATGCTGGTCAAGGGCACATGCCCGGGCTTCGGGCTTGATTCCCAGTAGGGGGCATGCAGGAGGCAGCTGATCAGCGATTCTCTCTCATCATTGATGTTTCTATCTCTCTATGCCTTTCCCTTCCTCTCTGAAATTAAGAAAAGATATACTTAAATAAAATGCAGGTTGCTGGGCCAGATTTCAAAACCCCTATTTTCACAGCCTCCCAGGGGACTCTGATACTCTTAACATCTGAGAATCACTGCATTGTTTGGCTTCGGGAGATTTGAGGGGATGAAACTTTTGTCTTGAGGTTTAAATTTTTCTAGCCCTGCATCTAAGCAGAGGTTTCCATTAGGTTGCACGCTTGAAATGTTTCTGTTGCAAAATTAGCTTACAGTATTATGGACGCTCCCTTGTTAGTAACTAAACTGCTTTTGTCTTGCTGTTTTTAATATCCCCTCTGGCACTTTCATTCTGCTGCGTCCTGGTGTGTTCTGATGTGTCCATCTCGTTTGGGACTCTGCCCTTCCTGGACTTGTCTATTTCCTTCACCAGGTTGGTTGGGTTTGCGAACCTTTGCGAGATTTTTAGGAAAGTGTACAGCATGAGCTAAGATGCGTGGGTCATTTCTATTGAAAAGCCACTGGGTTTGGGAGGGCCCACAAGTTGGGTGGGGTGGGGTGAACAGTGTTGTCCAAGTAATGGAGACTCAGATCTGGTGCTCAGGGGCTCTGCAGACTGGGTAGAGGGAGGGCTCAGCAAAGGAACAATAATTTCTGCTAGCCTCACTGTCGCTGTCGGGAGAAAGTTACCCCTCCATCCCTTTCTCTGAAGCCAGGCAATACAGTTTCCGCCCTGTGTCCTGGCACTTTTTGAGCTGCTGCCCCAGCCCAGGTGCTCAGAGCGAGGGAGTCAATGTGCAGGGCCTTTTAGAGGAACGCCTGGGACTCCAACAGCCCTCCGTCCCACTTAGCCACCATCCCTGCCGGTTTGCACAGCCAGAAGTTACGGGGATTTATCTTCCTAGCTGGGGAGGAAGCTCGGTGTGGGGCTGGGAACCCTTGCTCCTCAGGGGGGGATCTTCCCAGCCGAGGTCTCTCTCCTGCTTTTTAACATGTGAGTGTGGAACTAGCCTCTTTTGAGTTTCCAACCCTCTTACCCATCTCGAACAGTTAGAGGACTGATGTTAAGCTAGACTTCAGGCAGTTCTCAGTGGCGGTTGTTCCGTGGTTGTATTTTTGATGTGGTCGTGGGAGAAGGTGAGCACAGTATTTACCCTACTCTGCCACCTTATCAGAAACTCCATTTCATTTTCTTTATCCATTCGTTTGTTGATGGAGACTTATGTTGTTTTCATATTTTGGCTATTGTGAAAAATGCTGCAATCAATATGGGAGTGCAGCTATGTCTTCAAGATCCTGTTTTCATTTCCCTTGGATATATACCCAGAAGTGAGATTGTTGAATCACATAGTATTTCTATTTTATATATACATGTATCAATTTCAGAGAGGAAGGGAGAAACATCCAATCCTATATAATAAAAGGCTAATATGCAAATTGTCCCCTCAACCAGGAGTTCGACCAGGGGGCGAGGCTGGCCAGCCAAGCACCTGAGGCCCCTCTCCCTGGCCAGCCCCACCACCCCTAGGGCCTGTGGTCCCCTCCTCCTAGCCGGCCCACCCCGATTGGCCTGAACAAGGCAGGCTGGCCAGACCCCACCTGTGCATGAATTCGTGCACTGGGCCTCTAGTCAATAAGAATCATTGATCGGCTGCCTCCTGCATGCCCCCTATTGCGGATCAAGCTCAGAGCCTGTGGGCTGACCAGGAATCAAACTGTGACCTCCTGGTTCATAGGTCAATGCTCAACCACTGAGCCATAGTGGCTGGGCTATATTTTTATTTTTTGAGGAAACTCTATACTGTTTACCATAGTGCCTGACCAATTCACTTTCCCACCTATGGTGAACAAGCAGTTCCCCTTTCTACATACCTCACCAACACTTATTCTTGTCTTTTTTATGATAACCATTCTGACAGGTGTGAGCTGGTATCTCGATTTTGATTTGCATTTCCCTAATGAGAGATGTCGAGTATCTTTTTATGTACCTTTTGGTCATTTGTATATTTTCTTTAGAAAAATGTCTATTTACTCTGCCCATTTTAAAAATCAGAGTTTGCTCTTAGGTGTATGAGTTCTTTATATATTTTGGATATTAAGCCTGTATCAGACATATAATTAACATTTTCTCCCATTATTTTGAACTTTCTCAGGTAAATCACTTATATTCATTTCATTAATTTTTTCCTGATGTTTTACATTTTTTTTAGTACATTTTTATTTGTTTCTTCTTTTTCCTTTATTCCCTGTGGTGGTTTCTATGCATTAAATAAAAGAGCCACCTGTCACAGTCTTGAATTAGTGGAGATGAAACTTACTGTAGAACCCTGCCCTTGTTGTTTGTTCTCTCAAACCTCTGGATTGTCCAAGCAGCCCATGTTTAATGGCTCCCAGAGTTGGAGATGTGCCAAGCGTCCCAAAGGGGAGGATTTCACTCAGCACTTAGATTCAGGCTGACTGGAAGCCACCTTCAAAGCAGCAGTTGAAAGAATGCAAACATTTACAGTCCTGAGGGACCAGGTGAAGCAGGTTTTCATTCATTTCTTGAAATAGACTTTCTGACCTCTCTTCCTTTTCCTGGAAGCCCTATAATGGGCATATTGGTCCTCTTTACGGTGTCCCTTAGGCCTTTAAATTATTTTTACTCCTCTGATTTGATGAATTCTATTGCCTTGTCCTTGAATTTGTTCTTTCCCTAGACCTAGTTTGTTGTTGAGCGCCTTTATTGAATTTTTCAGTACAGTATTGTTTTCTACTGTTCTGTGATTTGCTTGCCAACTTTTTCTAACTCTTCATTGAAAATTCTCACTTCATAGTTTTCCTGACCTCAGTGAGCATATTATTTTGAGTTCTATTGGGTAAATCACTCTTTCATTAAGATCTGTTTCTGAATGTTTATCTTGTTCTTCAGTGTATAACTTATTCCTGTGACTTTTTGTGTTGGTTTCTGTGCATTAGCTGAAACAGCCATGTCTCCCAGTCTTGACAAAGGGAGCTCATGCAGCTGAATCATTCACATCAGTAAACTTGGCCCATGCTCCCAGGTGTCTCTCAAACCTTTGTTTGAAAACAAGCTGCCTTGTTTTCAAAAGTGCCTCCAGTAGCTGAAGGTATGCCTGGTCTGTCAGTGAGGTCCCAAAGGGAGGATCACCTTTAGTGCCTGATTTAGGCTTGCTGGTAGCTGAAGCCTTAGGGGGCAGCTGGGAAAGCATGTATTTAGGCCTCCCAAGACGAAGGAGGGAGGTGGGGATTTTCTCTGCTTCCTCTGGGATGGGCCTGGGTCAACAGCAGTGAAGTGTGTGTGCTCTCGCATGCGGTACATACTCCTGAGCCTGTCAAGAACCTGTTATTTGCTAGTCTGTGTGACTTCTGAATGCAAGCCCTCTTGCCTGTCAGTCATGTGGTCTGAGAGCCCTTCCCTTAAGCAACAGCCACAAGAGCTGGGTACCAGATTTGTAGCCAAGCTCTTCAGGGGGATTCTGGAGACTTGGCACAAGCTAAAAGGGCTGGACTTCCCTCCCAACGGGGCTAGGCGTGGGCTTTATGGCGGAGTGACAACCTTTTGTGTTTTGATGTATTTTCTTATCCTCCCAATGTGTAGGAGTCATGCTGCTAGTCTCTGGATTTCTTTCAAAGGAAATTGCTCCATGTATTGCTCCACTTGGGTGTCCACGGGAGGTGGGGAGTCCAGGAACCTCCTGTCACCATCTTTGCAGTCTAGGTAGGATGATAAGGTACTGACAGAGAGGGAATGTTCAGATTCATGTTTACAACTAGTTTTAGTCTCTGTACGCTATTTTGCACCACGCTGTCAAATTCATATTCTGAAAACTCCATTTTTTAATATGAATCCCTTGCTTTAAACATTTTCCACTAGCCACCACTTACCAAGTACCCACTGTTTTAGGCACTCTATTTCATGTCATCTTTGTAAGACTGCAAGTTCTGTACCAACAGCTCCAATTCGTGGTTGAGTAAATGGAGTCGCAAGGCAACCCTGGTCCATTTAACTGCAAATATATTTACCTCTCACTTGACCTGTTTTTCTCACATTAGATTCTGGTGGTAGACTTGTTAGGAATTACTCCAAAGCACACAGTAAATAAGATACCACAGTGGTGGGAGATCCATTACTTCATAAATCCTTCCGCCCATGCATCCACTCACCTATTTCGTTCTGGAGAAACATCCCTCTTGGAGCTGAACTTGCACCTATTTCTTAAAACTTCCTGGGTGACTTTAAAGGGCAGCAAGGTTGAGAACTTCTGCTGTACACGACCTAGCCTGTTAGCTGCCATTTTACTCTATTCAGTGTCTGGTCTTGCCTTATCTTCATTATGTCAGATATACACTTATGTACCTGTTTTTGCCCTACCCATTTTTCTTCTGAAACGTTCTTCCTTTGTACATCCTTGCCTAATACTCAAGTCTGCACAGAACTCTGCCTTGTAAATGAGGCTTACTCTGACCACCCTATTGGGACTGCAAGCTATCATTCAACTTTGACTTATGCTTATTGTTCATTAGTCTCCATGCTAGAATGTAAACTCCATAAAGGCAGAGAACCGGGCTTGTTTTTGTGCATCCTTAGACTCTAAGCACCTTGCACAGGTTTAGGAGTATTATCTTAAGATTGTGTGACCTTTAGTGCAACACTACCCACCTACGGTGAATGAACATTTGAAATGTGCCTACTCTAAATTGGAGTTGCAAGACACTGGATATGTGGTAAGTGAAGGAGCCACTCACCGAGATGAGGCATTAGGGGTCTGAAGGAGTAACTAGAATTGTTCTAGATGGACTGAGGTGCCATGCTGTCCCTCCATGTGTCCTGCGATTAGGAAGGTTAACAACTTGACCTGAAAAAAAAGGAACTATCATACAAAGGTTAGCTGCTTTAAAAATTCTTTTCATTAGCTCAGGATTTTCACAACTCTTGGAAACAGACGTGACCTGATTTTCGTTTTGTCTTAGAAGTAGGCCCAGATAGAGATTAAAGTTTTGAGTTTTAGGCTTCAAAATCAAATTAAGATGAGAAGCTGTTTCAAGACCTCTGGCCCATTGCTCCTTCTACTGCACCCTTTGGTAGCTGTTTGAGGAAGTCAAGACAGGATTCTGCTCTCCAAGTATCTGTCTAGGCATTTAAGTCCTCAATCAAACACTTATGGTTCTGCTGTATCTAAAATGAAATCCATTTCACTTTACTTACTATGCTGAGCCATCTTTCAAACCTCAGCAAAAGCTTTTTATCATTTGAGAATCCTTTGTGGCCTACTCCCAGAACTTTGGCATGCTGTGTTCTAGGCTTCTAACCTTTCCATTAGATTTTAATTCTTTACTACTATTCTTTTGCCATAGGTGGTGAGCCCTAAACTAAAACCTTTGGATTTGAAGATAACTGGTACTTAGTAAAGAGTTTTTCCTGTTACAGCCAGCATCCAAGTCCTAGCTGTCTCAGAGCTCACACTGGGGAGTGAGACAAGTCCTAAGCTTGAATGCAAATTCAAGTTGACTCCCTGGCTTTCAGATGAACTCAGGAAATCTCCGGAACATGCTTCTCAGCTAAATTTGTTTAGGACCCAGGTATAAACACCTAGAGGCATCCCGAAATTCATTCGCACTTAGGGGTTAGCAGGAATGTATCTGTGCCCAGATTCTTCAGCAGCAGTCGTTTGTTGGTGTCAGGTCACATGGTTTCAGGTCTTCTGTTAAACTACTCTACTCTTTCCTATTTAGTCTAAGACATTTTGAAAAGCCCATTTATTTGCATGGATAATTATACCTTACCTTCTGTTGGCCTCGTCTGTAATAATTCACTTCTTTCAGCAGCATTTTTCATGGGAACACCACCAACTGTATAAGCAATACCTCAAAAATTTACAGCTTATAACACGACTTTTATTAGAAAAGTTATACATAACATAGCATCAACTATTTTCAAGAACAATATTAAACCCAATAAAGCAACAAAAACCAGACTAACAAAATGTGTAACAAGAAACTAATGACCTTTCTATAATCAAACATTCAATTATCTACATTGTCTTTTTACAAAGGGAGAAATATCAATGGTTTACAGGCACATTATATTGAAAATAAAGCTGCAATAGCAATTTTATACAATTACCATTTTCAAGAAAATGAATCATCAAAACAGTGATTACACGTTCACAAATTTAAAACATTTCACTTAATTTTAAATTACTGGGCATACACTGAAGTCTGAGTTTCGAAAGTGATTTTTTTCCCACAAAAGTGCCACCACTTAAACTAGAACTCTCAGTGTAATTTTCCCCTAAGACATTTTGATAATCCTAAGTCACATAATTTCTGGTGCTATCTGGTCTGTTAAGTATAAAGCCTTTATTGGATGTTTTCACTTAAATTATAGGAAACTGGATATAGGATTTCTGTTGCAAAGCTATTAAAGTTCCAAACACAGAGTGTACAGCGTTGGAAAAAGAGGTCAGTAATAAAACTTATAATAAATATCAGGGAAGCCATTAGTTTTTACAGCATTGTCTGCTGAAAGGTTAAGTCAACCAGGTATATGATTTCCCATCAGTCTTGTCCTTTCAGTTAGAACAGCAATTTCTATTTTCATGATCTGAATACTTGAATACACCTAAACATCTTTTTAAAACTTTGATTTTTAGTCCTGGAAAGTTATAAATGTTTAAGTTCATTCTACTCTAAAAAGTCTATCTGCTCATTTTAGAGCCTCACTAAAACAACAGATTTCAGGATAGTAAGGTTCATTAAAAAGATTCGTGGAATGCTTTTAAAATAGTCCTATCCTTTTGTAATTGAAGGGGATGAGTCACAACACAATTTCACCCACCCCCTTGGTCATCATGGAATTATACTTTACATACGTATCTCGAGGACAATCTGTTTTGGGCACCATCCCAAAGAACAGTGGTTACAAGAAGAGTGCCAGTGTTACTGATGGGAAAAGACAATTTCTTTCTAAGATTCACACCCTAGTTCAGACATTTTTCCTTTCCAATGCAGTAATGGAGAACAAAGATAAAAATCCTGACTTTTGACTGCTATTCAACATTATTGCATGCGCCAATATTGCACACATATATTCTGAACTGTTTAATCTTGGGTGCTTGTTTTCTCCATCAGAACACAATCCATACAAGCAGTTTCCCTTAAATATGAAACTGGTGAGTTTAAAATACTGGAAAAAATGAAGAGACTTTGTATAGACAAAAGTCTGGATTTAAGGGTTTTCTGTGCCCTACACATGGGGGCAATTTTTACACACTAGTGAAATGAACACTAGCTACTATGCTTCTAAGCTGCTCAAATAATGTGGAACCTTGGTCCAGGTGTTGCGATGATGTCACTGTATGGTTCTTCCTGTGTCAGCTCAATAGCTTGCTGCTTTTTAAGAACCAAGAAACTGTAGAACTTTGCTGCAGCTTGCTTTCTGTTTGTGTTTCGACATAACTCAAGCAAACTGATAGATTCAGCTCCAGTTTTAGCAAGAGCTCGCTGAAATTAAAAAAAAAAAAGAAAGTAATTTGTAGTTATCATGGGATACTGGAAAAAGTATACTGTATATTCTGTTGGAGGCTGGGAGAAGATTTTGAATAGTAAGAGTGATTCTCACATCAGTTAAGAAGGTAAAAAAAGTTGATCATGGTATATCTAAAATCATAAATCCAAGAAATATTAAAATGACTCATTTTCTTTGGACATCTAATTTAGCACTTCAATTGATTCCAACTATCCTCTGAATTTATTTTGGGAAACCATGAGCAGCTTCCCTGGTATGTAATAGATGCTTAAGATACATTACCTGATATTTTAAGGCCCAAGGGCAAGTGATATCTGACATTACAACAATTTCACAAATTAAATTATTCAGAGATTAAATTTGCTCAACCAAAAATAAGATGACGCACAAAATCACCACCACAATTCTGCTTTGTAAGATTAATCATAGAAAAGTAACAGTTTAAAATACGTAATAGATATTCTCGTTATAGCATGTAACTTTTTTTAGGGAGTAATGGCACAATTCTTTGCTGAGGATTCTAAAATGGCCCCGGCATACCTGAAGACCATGAAGCATCTGCTGAGTCCTTTTGTTCCATCTTCTTTCTTCTTGATCCTGATCACCCCCTGAAGCATCTTCATCCTGAATGAAGATGACCCCACAAAAGTAAGCTGATAAGAATCTGCTGCAAAATGAAATTTCTATTTCTGTATTTCCTGAAAGCTCTAAATTAAACTATTTTGACTAATATAAAATTATATATGATCCTGCTGAAAAATCACGTAAATCTAGTGTGAAGTTTGTCTTTCTTAAATTACAAAAGAAAGTCCTCTGTACCTGCAAGCAAACATTTGGCTGAATATGAGATTCTGTACTGGTCTATAAAGATGTGCTCTATACAGCATGGTCCATGGACTATTGCTGGCTGGTTATTTGGCCCCTGTTAAAATAAGGAAGGAACTTATGCTGAGATATAAATCAACTATGCCACTAATATATTCAGTTGAGATCAACAGCATGTTATGTTTTATTTTTTGGAGCACGATATTCTAGGCTAGATTCCTAATCTCATTGTTGACCAGTACCAGAGAAGAGGCCACAAACTAGCAAAGATGAGCAAGTAGTACTTAGCCCACTTCTTTTAAAAATACCATATAGGCTATGACCCCTCATATATATTTAACTTGAGCCACTTAGCTCCCAGGATATACTAGAACTATCACTACTCCCTAAGAGTCAGAAGTGAACAGCTTTACACATAACAGGAAGCACAATGACTTTTAAATAATAATTCAATGCTAAGTCTGAGATAATGGCACACTCTACTACATAGGCTAGAGTAGCTCTGGGGCTAAATTTTGACTTTAAAACAATGTAGTGCTCATATTAAATCTTAAGCACTAAGTGCTAATGAAATGTGTCCAATCCATAACTTACAGTCTTGGAAGTAATTTAAAAAGTTTCAATGCCACCTGGAAGGCATTTAAAATAAAGTTCTTGAGATTCTTGATGTTAAATATTTTAACAGCCAAAGCATGCCCCAGGAAAAAGAAATCTATTCCTAAAGCATCTCTATAGTTTTTAAAAAATGAGTCATGCCAGCCTTCACTCAATCTAAAGTCATATCCTACTCCAGTCTAATAAAAACAAGACACACATGATAAATGCTGGGTTATCTGATTTCCATGCCATAGATAACAGTAATAGTAAGAACTACTGACCACAAGATATTAACAGCAGCTACAAGCAATTCAGTTGTGAAGCAAAGAAACCAGTGAAGGGCAGTCCCATGTCCTTCAAAAGCCACTGAGAGCAGAACATACACTTTGATGAGCTAGATCACTGAACATTTGGGTTCAAATATGCTTATGTTTATAAACATGTTTTCATGACTAATGCTCAACATCAATGAACTTAATCTCTAATATGAAAATTAAAAAAGCTGGTAGAAGATTTTTGCTAAAGGTGGAATGGGATTTTTTCAGGACATTACCTCCTCCTCTTCCTCCTCTTCTTTCTCCTTCTCTTTCTCCTTTTCCTTTTCCGGGAGAAGCTCTAACTCTGGAATTAACTGACAGATATTTGGAGGCTCTTCTGGTGGCAGTTCTACAGGAGGTATTTCCATCTGCTCTACTTGCTGAGGCTTAAAACAATAAAAATAAGGTAATTTAAGATGCACATTTTAAGGGTAGCTTCTTTTAAATTTGCTCAAGTTTTCAAAATGGAAAGAAATACTGGGGCAATATTGCATACTTCCTCACAACCAAAAATTGGTTATACAGGGTAGGGGCAAAAGTAAGCCTGCAGTTATTCATATGGAAAAGAATATAAAAGTAAATTTTTCACACACACCTGTAAATCTTTTTACTTTTAAAGCTTTGACATTAAAGTATTATAATTTACAAAAGAAATGGATTCCATTATCTTATTATCCTAGAACAAAAGTGGTTTTATACTTTTTAGGAATCAAAAACTTAAGTCTATGTGAGAAATTTGCAAATAAGAAAAACCATAAACAGTAAACATCCTCCAAACTTTATATAGTAACATTTTAGGAAAAAAACACACAAAACAGAACTTACTCCAGGGCAGCACAGAAACATCAATTAGCCTGCTACTATCACCATTACTGCACACAACTGCTTTAAGGCTATCCAACTAGGGCTCTAAAGAAAAGAGCAGCAAATAGAAAAGATGATTTTGGAGGTCTATCTTTTAAATTTCCTTCCTCTCAGGCTTTAATATTAAAAACAACAACGAAAAGACAGTCTGTAACAAACCAAAGGAATGTCAAGGAACAGGAGAGGTACCAGAATAATCAACTCACCTGTTCCTATACCTAAACTCATAGAGAAAAATGCTCTTTTTAGACAACTTCTTACCACCAGAGGGCAGAGAACTAATTCTTAACTGGCAGGCTATCTTGTCAATGTCTCTTGATGGAGGCTGAACCATATTCATTCATTCTATGGTTGAGAAGTCTTAGTCTTAAACATGACCTTACTTCCTTTATACTTTAGTTTTCTTATCCTGAGTGAAATTAATGGTAGTCTGAATGAAATAGCCAGATGTTAATTTGCTTTTTTTTAGCAATTTGAAAGTATACTGATTTAAGGGGTCATTTAATGAGATAGCCTAAAATTGCCTACTATTGGAAATATGCAAGAATATTTGCTAAAGACTAAACTAGAACCTGAAACAGAATAGAGAGTCCAGGAATAAAGTCACATATACCTGGTCAATTAATTTACAACAAAACAGCCAAGAATATACAATGGACAAAGGACAGTCCTTACTGTAATCATTTAATAACATTTACATGTATCAAATCATGCTTTTCACCTTAGACCAGCAGTTCTCAACCTGGGAGTCGCCTAAATACATCCTGCATATCAGATATTTACATTACAATTCATAACAGTAGCAAAATTACAGTTATGAAGTAGCAACGAAAATAGTTTTATGGTTGGGGGTCACCACAACATGAACTGTATTAAAGGGTCACAGCATTAGGGAGGTTGAGAACCACTACCTTAGACTAATACAATGTTAATTATTTCTCAGTAAAACTGGAAATGTTCGAACTTGCTCAAAGCAAAATAAAAAGGTCAATCTATTCACACTTGGCTTGGAATGTCCAAGAATCTACTAGCTTATTTTCAAGTACAAAAATTTTATCTAGCAGAAAGTTTGCTTCACTTTACTCACAAAATTTTTAATACATGCAGAATTTAACAGGTTCAATATACTGTTTTTCTTAGTTTATCTAGAATTAACAGATCCACCCTGCACTAATATTTAAGAAAGAAAAATAAAACCAGAACCAAGTTCAGGGTTAAGGGTGCTCACTACAGGCCACACTGAAGCAAGACTATTCAAGACAAGTCAAAAGATGCTCTAGGAATTTTCAGTCTTTCTCTCACTTAAGGCACATTGTGCTCATACCCTTAGCTGCCATTCTTTCTCTTTGGATCCATGTGCCTTGAAATTTTCTGCCTAAACCAAGATGCTTTAAAAGGGCTCTCTAAATAGCACTCCTTAGTAAGAGGGATTTAAAATGAATGTCTGGAACACACCCAACATACAAACATTGTGATGGAGAGATGTGTACTTACAGGGATCACAGGCTCTGGGTCAATTTGTCCTGCTTTTCGCTTAACTCCCTGAGGTGGTGGTGGAGGCATGGCCGACTCATCCAAATTTGTTCTGCTGGTCTCCATCACTGACTCCTGGAGGCGGCTTGGCTCTTCCAAAATGGGCTCATCTGCGGTTGGCCATATGGAAAGACGAAGGTCATACAGACCTGACCCATTTACTTTTAATACTAATACATTAAGATGTAGGTACTTTCTCTAATGGAGATGCCAAATAAAATTTGCTCTACAAAGATTACTCTATTTGTAATACACTTAAAGCTGGGAAAGGACCTTAAGTCCCACCTCCAGTCCAATGCAAGATAATCCTTTAGCAGACTATCACACAGCCAATCATGAAAACAAAACTTCATATCTAACAAAGCAATCACAATAAAGCATGTATTTCCCTGTCCAAAAACATTGAGCATATTATCTTGTTCATATAAATGTCATTAGGAAACTATCACAAAAGAACAGACCAATAACATCGCGTTGCTGCTGCTGCTGCTGCTGCTGCTGTTCCTCTCTGGGAACCTCTGGATTTTCAAATTCTTTGAGGAATTCATCCAAATTATCAGCCTCTCCTCCTTTCCTCCTTTTTCTAAGATCTTCTGGAACTAGAGGTGTAAGACAGCGTGTAAAGAGCTATAAAAAAATTAAGGGGGGGGACGACCCATTCAATTATAAGTCACATTAACGAAAAAGCCAACATTTCTATTTTCCTAAGTTTTAATAATTGTAATCAGTGTATATATATTTAGCATAATTTCTACTTAATGTTTTAACATACTCATAGTTCATTCCATCTTAAAATCACATTAAATACAGGCTTTCAAATTATAACAAATTTTTAAAAAGTTCAAAATAAATGAAAATTTTAAGTTTTAGTTTATTTGCCTAAAGTTTATTTTCATATTGCTACTCAATCCAATTGGAATCGTAGCAAACAGCTTTACATAGTGCTTTATCACCTATTATTTTAACAAAATATTCCATTGAGGAGATATATGTATCTCACACTTGAAACATTTTTCAGTTTCTTAAGTTTTTTTAAAAAAAATTAACTGTAAGTAACAGTGTAATTAACATCTTCAAAGAAATGGCTTTTCCATATTTTGAATTATTTCCTTAGAAAAAACTCCTGTAAGACCACTAAGTCAAAAAATATCAACTTTCCAGATGAATATTTTATAGGACCATGCTTTCAATAAAAAGCAGTTTTAGCCCTAACTGGTTTGGCTCAGTAGATAGTGTCGGCCTGCGGACTCAAGGGTTCCAGGTTCAATGGCGGTCAAGGGCATGTACCCTGGTTGCGGGCACATCCCCAGTGGGGAGTGTGCAGGAGACAGCTGATCGATGTTTCTCTCTCATCGATGTTTCTGACTCTCTATCCCTCTCCCTTCCTCTCTGTAAAAAATCAATTAAAAAAAAAAAAAAGCAGTTTCACCATTGTCTTGCTGCTTTGAAACACTATTTAGAATACAATGAATAAAGTAAAATCAATTGGTTCTATGCATATTTCAACTTTACGAAGAGTAACAACCTATCAACACTGCATCTGTCACACAAAGAGTAACAATGTATCAACACTGCATCTGTCACATATGAGATGCCTCAGAATCTTCTTCTGGAGTACTCTGGAACCTAAAGTGAGCAGAGAGGGTCTCTTCTCAGAAAGCCAGTGGAAAAAGTATAACTATTATACATTTTAGCCAGAAAGCAACATCTAAAGATTGCAGACTTGAAGTACAGTTCACAATAAAGCAACAGAACTAGTAGTTTATCGAAGGAGATTGAAGAGAGAACTATTCAAAATGCCAGTAGCTTTGTTGTAAAGGGAATATTTATTATACATCTTTTAGAAATGCAAGTGTCGCTTATCGCCATCTTTCAGATCAAGGTAAGTTCAGTATACTGTGATTTAAAAAACAAGGTACAGTATGACTAAAAAATACTTGCTCAAAAGTTATTCAAACAGAGGTTTTAGAAGTATTTTTAAAAATGGTCAAAATAGATCAACCGAAGGACTTTTTATGCATGCATTTAAGCATAACCAATGGACACAAAACACTGGGGGGTAGGGAAAAAAAGAGATATATATACTAATCTTTGTAATACTTTATGTAATTAAAAAAAATGAAAAAAAAAATGTATGAAATAATAAACCCTGCAAACTGTTACCTTCAGTAGTCTGTTATTCCATAAAGGCTGGGCAGGTAAAGAGAAAAGCTTTTCCACTCCCCCGGTCTCTTTCCACATCATCAGTTTCTTGGTGGGTGGTGCCAGATCCAAAGTTGTAACAATGTCAGAATAATCACTAAGTTGGGCTCTAATGGTCTTACTATCCAACTCTTTGACACTGTCAACAATTAACTTCCTCTTCCTCTTGGCTTTTGTTTCTTTGACTGAAATGAAAAAGAGAAGAAAATCATTTTCCTGAGAGGGCAGCAAAAAAACCATAGTGCCCAGATTTGGTCTCAATGTATCCCCTGCTTTTCTACAAACCCGCGAGTTAGGTTAAACCTCATGAGGGCAGAATCCCTTTTCCTCTTTCTTTTGAAAGTTTTTAAACTGATTTTTAGAAAGGAATGAAGAGGGAGAGAGACAAAAATGTTGATGTAAGAAAGAAATAGCAATCTGCTTCCTGCACACCGCCTACCAGAGATCAAGCCAGCAACCTGGGTAACACCAGCCAGGGCAGAATTAGGTTTCCTAAGGACCATGCAGAAAAGAGGCTGGCATTCAATA
Organism: Murina feae; assembly: GCA_004026665.1. NCBI lineage: Eukaryota > Metazoa > Chordata > Mammalia > Chiroptera > Vespertilionidae > Murina > Murina feae. Next base: position 22,537 of record PVJC01026215.1, read on the forward strand.
GGCGCTCAGTAAAAATTTTCAGAATGAATATGGATTTAGTACAAAATGAGTAAATTCAAGAGCCAATACATTTATCCATGTAACTTTATACAGCAAACATGGAACACATCACACTTATTCTGAGTTGCCTTATTAGTTGTGTGAAAGTTGAATTCAAGTTAAGAAAAGTTGACTTCATCTTGCTTACCTTTTCATTTTCTTATTTGCAATATGGCCAACCACTTATAGAGGTTATAAAATACTTAAGACTGTTTGGCATAGATTGAGTCCTCCATAAATGGCTGCAATTACTAGGATTTTTATTGGAAAAGTTACAATTCATATATGGCAGTTGTACAAGCAGCCTGAAGTGAAACAAGCCCAAACCCTGTCAGATGCACCTGGAACTCCATCACTTGTATATTCATTTCTAAACCTTACTAGAATGGTAAAGTAGATAGCTTTACCTCAATTTTTGAAGATAACAACAACAAAAAAAATCAGCTCATGGGATTAAGTGAATTCTTTAAGATTTTATCCTGTCATACATGTTATATCCCATAAGTTTTGTTTTTTTAAAATCCCCACTTGAGGACATGTTTTTATTTATCAGGGAGAGGGAGAGAAACACAATTTGAGAAACAGTTCAGTTGCCACCCATATACACCCAGACCAGGAATCAAACTCACGACCCTTCAATGCATAGGATAATGCTTTAATCAACTGAGCCACACTGGCCAGGGCCCCCACAGATTTTTATATACAATTATTTATGTGGTTTAAAATTTAAAAGATGTTATAGAGTGACGGCCTTTGCCTAAACTGTCCTCCAGCTACTGAGTTCCTTTTCCTAAAAGTTCAAGTTCTTAAAACAACAGGCAAAGCCTATTATAAACACTGCAGTTTACCTCCTCCTTTAATGTTCTCTGTAATATCTGTCACTAATATAGTATTTTATTTACTCATGTTCTACTAATTAGTGTTCTATGAGGATAAAGATTTGTTTCATTGTTACATTTTTTGTTCCTACACAAATATTAGGTACTTAAATGAGGGCTCTTTATAAACCAGGAGCCCAAGTCACAATTTTTGGTGACCAGATTTTAAGTAGAAAAACCAAAAGGTTAACCTTGTTCTATTTAAAAGTAACAATTTATCTTGAATATACTGTAACTGATTTCAAGTATTCTATCCCATTGTACCCAAAAACTATCTAGAAATTTTAAAATTTCACACCTAAATTATATATCTCATACTGCTTCTTTCATTCAGAAGCAGCAGCCCCCACCAATTAACTGTTTTGTTATGCTTCTTATATAACTACTAGGGGCCCGGTGCACAAAAATTTGTGCACTCGGGGTGGAGGGAGTCCCTCAGCCCGGCCTGTGCCCTCTCACAGTCTGGGACCCCTCAGTGGATGTCCTATGATGGCCCCAGTCTGCCAGGTGCCTTTTGTGTGTGTGTGTGTGTGTGTGTGTCGCCACTGGGGACCTGCCCCCAGCTGCATCTGAGGCTCGGAGCAGTCCTCCTGTGTGTGTCTACCTGCCGGGGGCCTGCCCCCAGGCACACCGTGGAGGCTTGGAGCAGGCACCCCCTCTATGTTGATCTCTCAGACTCTTGCCCTCCCCTGCATGTTGTTCTCTTTTTTGAGC
>PVJC01026216.1:0-24158 GCA_004026665.1 Murina feae
CAGGCAATGAAGCCTCCTGTTTGCTTCAGATCCGTGGCTTCTATAATTGAAACATTGTTACCTTGAGCAGAGGCCTAGCCGGCTTAGGCAGGCAGTTTCAACTCCATTGCTGGTGCAATGGAAGGTTCCTGTTTGCTCTAGCTCCGTGGCTGCTAGCCACCATCTTGGCTGGGTTAATATGCATACAGCCACTCTGACTGGCTGGTTGGTGTGGCTTGGTTGGTGGGCGTGGCTTAGGTGTCTCAGAGTGATAGTTAATTTGCATATTACTCTTTTATTATATTAGATATAAATGCATGCATAAGTAAATAATATAATCACATATTTTTGATGTATGGAGATATAATTTATATAGCAGTTTTAAAATAAAAGTTAGTTGATATGAGGTGGAGCATAAATGGATTCATATGGTTGCAAGGCTTCACAATTTTAGTTTTATTTTTTAAAAAGTAGAAAATAAATTATGCAATTCATCCATATAAGGTGTACAGTTCAATGGCTTTTAGTGTGTTTACAGAATTGTGCATCTAGTGGGGATTATCAATTCTAGAACATTTTCATCAACCCAAAAAGGAATTCTGCACCCTTTAGCCAGTACTCCTCAAGTTGGGATGATTGAGGATTAAGCCTTCACAATTTTACTTGAGGTAGAAAAATATTAATGGCAAGTAGATGGAGAATCTGAGGTATGGATATTGGAATTCCAAGAACAAGGAGTAAAAAAGTCAATCCAAAATTTAAGTGCCAATATATAAAATAAAATAGAATACTAAAATATTAAATAATTCAAAAGAAGGCAGGGAAAAGGAGTGAGGAGGAGAAAATACTGAGAAGATAGACACAAACAATTAAGTAGCAGAAAATGTCAAAACATATTCCAACAAATCAGTAATTATGTTAAATATAATTAGTTTATAACCAACAGATGAAGCTAGAGAATACCCAATTACATGTTGACTACATGAAATACATTTTAAATATCGATTCAGGTATAAGTAATAAGTGTTGGAGCCCCTTACATGTCCAGCGTGGTTCAGGGTTCCTGTTCAGGGTTCGAGTTCTGAAGGAGGCCTCACAAAAAATGAAGAGGGAGAGACTAGAAGAGAATCAGTTTGGAAATTGGGGGACCAGGCATGGCATCTTTCCTCTACCAGGGTAGATTGCCCACTGGTGCCTGGGTCTCACCAGCCTTTTATTGACTCTCTGAGAAAACAACCATATCCTTAGGCAGGAAATTCCAAGGAAGAATTTTACATGTAATTAACAGGTGGGGATTTGCTGTAATTAACAATGTTTCAACTTAAACAATGGGTGCATAGCTCTGACATTTCTGAGCAACCAAAGTAGGTTAAAAACAATCAGTTTCCAGCATCAAAACAATCAGTTTCCAGCAAGAAGTAAAATAATTTTTAAAATATTGTTTAAGTGAATAAAAAGAAAACTTTAATACCTATATTTATTAATATTAGAAAATTAGACTCTGCAGTAGGCTTATCATCAGGAATAAAAAAGGATATTGCATAATTAAGAAAATATTAGTTCAAAAAGCAAAAGATTATCATAAAAAAATGTCCATGAGCTTAATAATAAAGCCTCAAAATACATAGAGGAAACACAACTGAGAGAAGAAATAAATATTCGAAGGTGACTGCAAATTTGCTACACAAGGGAATTTGGGGACTAATGGAACTGTTTATATTTTGGTGATAGTGTTAATTACATGACAGTACACATTTGTCAGAACTGTATGCGAGATATTTTTGTGAGAAGACACAGCATAAAAAAGCCAGTTGTGCCTGAAATGCAATAATGAACATCACAATTATAAATGTGAGGATTAAAAAGAACGGATGGTGCTTTAAGATACTTTCTCTTCAAGAAGAGCTACATCAGACTTTCAGGAACTAAAGACAATATTCTGATTTGATTGATGTGTGATAGATGTATGTAGACAATGGTTTCTATTAAAATGAAAATTTATGTAATAAAACTTTTCACCATTTTTTCTTTTCTTTTTTTTTTTTTAATTCCCATCCTCCCATCCTCTCTTCCCTCTCCCTTTTGCCAACCATCAACTTGTTCTCTCTATGTAGGGATCTGTTTCTGTCTTGTTTTATTTATTCATTTGTTTTGTTTTCTTATATACCACAAATAAGTGAATTTGTTTTAATTTTTCTTTCAATTATTGCCAATGTTTTGCTAATTTGTGCAACTATTATGTTACATGTTAGAAAAAGTTTTCTTAGAAATAAATGTGATAGTGACACATTCCACAAATGTTGTGTTGTTTACATGAGGGCTGTTTTGAAGAGACTTTAAAATGTTATAAAGAAAAAAGAAGGCCCTGACCGGTTTGGCTCAGTGGATAGGGCACCAGCCTGTAGACTCAAGGGTCCCCGGTTCGATTCCAGTCAAGTGCCTGTACCTTGGTTGTAGACACATCCCTAGTGGGGGGTGTGCAGGAAGCAGCTGGTCGATGTTTTTCTCTCATCGATGTTTCTAACTATCCCTCTCCCTTCCTCTCTGTAAAAAATCAAGAAAATATATTAAAAAAAAGAAAAAGAAAAAGGAAGGATAAGCAACAAGTCAGAGAGCTTTAAGTACTGTATTTTCTGGCGTATAATATGACTTTTTAACCCAGAAAAATCTTCTCAAATGTTGGGGGTTGTCTTATATGCCTAGTCATCTTATATGCTGGAAAATATGGTAAATAAATAATAAGTACATCATTCTTTTAAACAAAGGTTTCCTCTTTAAAACATAAACAACCATCCTGAGTCTTCAGGAAATATACATACTATAGTGTTTCCACAGTCAAGTTTTTTTTTGTTTTGTGTTTTGTTTTCTCTAAAACATCTCTTAGGACAACAGTTAAGAAAAGGTATTGAAGAAAGCCTTGGTAATATAACACAGGAGATAATTAAGGAAACAATGAGGCATTTTATAATCGGAAAGAAATCAACATATAAGTTACTGGAAGGATGTAACCTTCGCTGTTTAAAAGAAGCAAACAAATTTGTTAATTGAGCTGTGTGTATGAATTTTCCCTAAATTGTTAGTATAATAATGAGAGCCAATGAACTAATGTATGCGTTGTCCAGTACCATAGTTAACTTTACAGACAACAGTAACTGATGGTTTTCCCTGCATTGTGCTTATTTGGTGCCCCTTCCCATTTAAAGATGAAGTTACATGTTCAAACTTAAGAGTGCCAAGCCAGCTCCCTCTGTCCAGTCTGAGAGCCTTATGTTAAAATGTTTGAGAGTTGCCTCTGTTTGTGTGTATGAGTGTTTGAGGTGTGTATGTGTGGTGTGTGTATAAGTGTGTGGTATGGGTATGTCAATACATACATCTGGAAGGGAAATAAATGTTTAAACTTTAGAATCCACAGTATAAGAAAACATATTGACCATAAAATGTGATACTACAATCAGAGCTTTTAGAATGACTGATTCAAACATTTTTAACATATTGAAAAAAGTATATTAGCATAACAATTTGCTGACCTTAAGTATGTGTGTGTATATGTACTTTGCTCTGATTGTTGACATATACTAACAAATATTTTCATTCCACATACTGTGTAGGCTGATGTGTAGGCAGTTTCTTTGACAGTAATAAAAGCAGAGCACTACTTCTAATTCATATAAAATATTGTCACACTAAAATTTGCTGTTTTTGCAGCCATTCTAGTCACAATTTATTCAAAGATGTTTTATAAAGATAACTAGGGAAACCTCCTCAATTAGACCTATCATAGCTATACTCCTGAAGAACAAAATACATAGGACCATAAATTATGAATATCACTGGTTAGCTTCTCATCCTCTTTGGAGCAGCTGATTACGTTCCATGCAAACCAATGTGGATTGTATTTTACAGGTTACTCTTTTTATGTAATGGAAACATCATGATTCTGACTAAGGAGTAGTCCTGAGTAGCAGTGGCTCTTGGAGTTGGCTATGGATATTCAAAATTTCTTTATATTGATCAAATATATCAAAGTGAAAAAGAAAGAGGACTTTGGAAAAATGACAAAGGCTCCATATTCAAGGCTTAGTGTTCTCGTTACTGCTAAAGTTATCCAGACTCACATGAATTCACAAGGACCAACTGAGACACGAGATAACATTTCTATCTAGAAAAGAGCATAGTTCATAGTTTATAGCTAAGTACCTACAAAAAGACATGATATTAAAGAAGGCTATGCTGTATAAATTACAGTATTTCTCTGCTGTAAGGGGGATATGTGCAAAGTGTGTGCCTATGTGTCCAAACAGGGTATCTTATACCCTATTTCTTCACAGTCCTAATTTTTCTGATTTTTGTCGAGGTCAAAAGAAAATGTAGCAAATGCATGAATATGAAGGTCATTACACTGAAGTTCTGTTAGTTGATAAAATAAGAGGAAATTCAAAGATAATAACCATGCAAAACATCTGGCATCCTGTCACCTGAATATTTTTATAACTAAACTCCTACATGTGCTTTTGCAAGACTGTGCCAGATGGGCACCGCAATTATATACTACACTGAGCTGCAGCCCTCAGAGGAGGACATTTGCATGTTGTTTCCACTTACACCGTCTATGCACTTGGGATAAGAAAGTGCTAAAGAAAAGAAACCACAGTGAATGAGAAAAAAATTAAATAAACCTAGGAAACACTGGCTAAATTTTAGTTTTTCTTATATTGGTTCCTTTACACATTAATTAAAATGACTATATTTCCAAACTATTAATATTTTTTTAATTGTATTGATACCTATCTGAAAATAACAGCAATTTGATTCCTCACTGATGACCTTTTTTCACAATGGAGTGTATTTTAATCCAGGCACAGAAGTAAGAATTAAGTCCTTTCATAAAATTCTTCATATACTGACTGATTCCCTTGGATTTCTTATTATTAATTTAAGAAATTGATGCCTATATTACAAAGATGATACTAGTCCTATACACAGAATAGCTTACTTTCCCATCACAGTGCCAATTAGAAAAAGCAATTTGTTATCTGCAGGCTTTGGGAGGTGGTTATGCCATGAGTTCAGAGCACTCAGGAATAGGGTTAGAGCCCTTATAAAAAGATTCCTGGAGAGCTCCCTCACCCTCATACACCATGTGAGGGCACAGGGAGAGGGTGCCCATATATAAACAAGGAAGGGACCTTCACCAGACTATGAATCTGCCAACACCTTAATCTTGAGCTTCCCAGCCCCCGAACTAGGAGAAATAAATGTTCATTGTTTATAAATAAATAAATAAACAAACAAATAAATAAATAATACATTTGTTTTGAAAGAAGAACCAACCAACGTAACTTAATTATTTTTGCAAGATTGCCATTCTAAATCAATCATGCATGGACTTCTAGGATGAGTAAGTCTCATGATTTACAAATGTTTTTTTTTTTCTATTGACCCTACTCTGGATCAATAATATTTATTCAGAATTCATAAATTTCTGCATTAGCAAAGGAAATTATGACTGCATTCATGTTTCTCTCCAATGGTTCAATATAGCTTTCACTGTATATTTTCTAATCTAGCTCATTTGAGAAAAAGAAAAAAAATCATATTTAATTTTATACATCAGATGGAAAGTGATCATTAAAACAAATTATAAGAGATTTAAGATGAATTTGATAAATGAAGTTGATTAGCTTTATAAAAATAAATGAACTCCTATTTATGTTTTTAAAATTGGGTCAAAAAATAATCTACCTTTTTAATACATAAAACTAAGTTCCCAAAATATATATGAAGGTCCTATCACATTTGTTAATATGATATATATGAAATTAAGTGAGTACAAAATGGTAGAAGCACAATTTAGAATATATTCTAAATGACAAACATATGGTAAATGCTATTAGATTCCTTGAGAGAGCAAGGTCCCTGTGGGATGGAGCGAGAAACCAATGGACTGACTGGGGAGAAAAGTCAGAGTGGAGAAATTGACTATATAAATTGAGTTAAGATCTAGAGATTCACTTTTTATTTGGTATTTGAGAGCTAACTCTTTCCAATTTAACCTGGCAGTAAAGTTTGGAGTTTCCAGAGGACAGGATCTAATTTCATGGTATTCTGTTTTTGGAGTTCTGAATAAATCTCATCTTCCAAATGTACTGTAGGAAGGAGATCTGAGACCCAATTCCCAGAGTTTGTTTTTGACTAGCCTTGAGTAAATCAAATTCAGAGGTTTTGCTCTTCAGATATTCTGTAATTTTCTGGTAAAGCTAGACCTTACAAGATGGATGTTTGAATGGAATTGGGGGGAATGAAGGCAGAGGAAGCTGAAATTAACTTTTCTTAATAACTAGCATCAAAATTCATTATCTTCTTCCCTCAATTTTGCTTTCTTAAACAACCATCCCCTTGTCATTATTTAACTAATAGGGACCTGGTGCACAAAATTCATGCACAGGTGGGGTCCCTAGGCGTGGCCAGCAACCAGGACCCATCAGGTTCACTGCCTCCCCACCTCCCTGCCTCCTCTTTCCCTTGCTCTCTTAGCGCCCCGCCACTGCAGTTGGTCACCTACCATGTTCTGCTCTGCCCCCTGGTGGTCAGTGCGTATCATAGCAAGAGATCAAACTCCCAGTCTCCTGGTGGAACTCTGGAGGGGACAATTTGCATATTACCTTTTATTATATAGGATGTGTATCATTTTGACTCTGGTCAAAGAACATCTTATTCCCATTGATTTATTTCTTAAAAGAGGCTTCTGCTTTTTTGAGATCTCAGGCAGCCTGGGGGAGATATTGTTATTGTTGTTGTTGTTGAGGTTTAGCTTTACTTTATACAGAAACCTGGGAAATCTTGCTAAAATCAATTTCATTGATTTTAATTTCTTACATGAATATTTAATACGGGCACTATATTTCTAAATATTTTTCTCCTTTTCTCATTTTAGTAAACTCCATCATAATGAAGAACTATGTAAAAAAAATGTACCCAGCAAATTGTAAGTAATGATTCTCATTTAATTATTTTAATTCCCAAGTCCAAATGAAAATTGATTCATGGCATGTTCTGTCATAGTTAAAATCTAAAAATATGAAGGGAAATTTTATAATCTGTATTCACATTTTTTGCTCCATTTATTAGTTCAATGACTGTTTCCTCATGAGGTGTAAAGTTCTGAGAAGAAAGGTATCAAACTGCTTTATTCAACACTATGCCAAGCATCTAGCAGTATATCAGCATTTTTTGTAGGCATTCAGTCTTTGTTGAATGATAGAAATAAGTTTCATTCCTAGAAATAATCAAGAATAATGCTCACTAAATATGAGCTTTTCAATTAAAAAAAAAGTAAAAAAGGACAAGATAGTAACGTAATTGAGTTTGTCAGAATATTAAATATTAGTACACATCTTAGAGACACTACCTGAATATTATAATTATACTAGAGGCCTGGTGCATGAATTTGTGCACAGGTGGGGTCTAGCTAGCCTGCTCTGATGGGTGCTGATCAGAGCCAGACAGGTAGGAGAGAGTGGATGTGGGCAGTTGGCCAGCTGGCCCCACCCCTGATTGGGGATTGGGGTGGGGTGGCCGATTGGGGATGGTGCTGGCCAGGTGGGAGGGGCCATACACAGTTGGGAGGGGCTTATTGGGACCCCATCAGGCCTGTTGGCCACTTCAGTACACATCATAGCGACCGGTCATTGCAGTCATTCCCATCATTCTGGCTTTCTGGTCACCTGACTTTTTATATATATAGAAGTAGGTACCTACATTTTCCATTCTTTGCCTCACCCCTGTTTAAACATCTATTAAGACACTCATAAATACTCCCTCATCTGTAAGTGAACACTTCCTTTGTCTGTACTCTGGCTGTCCATTTTTTCTTATTTCTTATTTTATTTATTTATCTATCTATCTATCTATTTATTTATTTATTTATTTAATCGCTCAGCCCAAATCATGAAGAATATATTGGTTCAGGGCCTTAAGGTTTTAATAAATATTTATGGCATATCCTATCTAATAAAAGAGTAATATGCAAATTAGGCATCACTCCGTGACAAAGATGGCCACCCCCATGGCCACAAGAAGGCAGCACCCAGTCTTGCTCAGCACCACCACTAGTCACTGAAGTGGTCAGGCCTGTTATCCAGGCAGGTGGTGGGGGAGAAAGGGGGCCTGAGAGGCAGAACAGGTGATCAGAAGGGGCTGGGGGTACCCTGCCCAGGCCAGAGGCCTCAGACATGGGCAAGGGTGGAGCTGGTGATCGGAGGGGTGTGAGTGTGCCCTACACAGGCATATGGCCTGGGCCAGAGGCCTCAGGCCTGGGCAGGGGAAAGGCCAGAGATTGCAGGGACCTGGGCTCTGCAGAGCCAGTGATCGGAGAGGCAGGGGTGGAGCCTGCAATCACAGTGGTCTGGGCACCAGTGGAGCTGGCAAAGCAGGGCTTTGGGGGTCCCTGCCCAGGCCTTCAGCCTTGGCCAGAGGTTACAGGCCTGGGCAGGCATGGAGCTGGGTTTGGAGGGGCAGGAGTGGAGCCAGTGATCAGAGTGTACTACAGAGGAAACACCTTTTCTAACTGTTCATTGGCTAATCTCCCTGTATGCCACTGGTAATATTCTTAGTAACTTGGGTAATAAGAATCCCTAAAGGTGATCTAGGGTTTTTCCACCACACTCCTGGAGAAAAAAAATGAAGGTCCACTCCTGGAGGGCTAAGAAATGTCATATCCTGCCCTAGTCGGTTTGGCTCAGTGCATAATGCCTCAGCCTGCTGACTGCAGGGTCTGGGTTCAATTCTGACCAAGGGCATGTCCCTAGGTTGCAGGCTCCTTCCTGACCAGGGCCCAGGTCAGGGCATATGCAGGAGGCAACCAATCAAAGTGTTCCTCTCACTTTGATGTTTCTCTCTGTTTTTCCCTTCTCTTCCACATTCTCTAAAAATCAATGGAAACATATCCTCAGGTGAGGATAAAAAAAAAAAGAAAGAAAGAAAGAAATGTCATATCCTGTGAAAGACACATCTTGAAAATGCCTAAAGAAAGTTGTCATTTCTTCATGGTGAAGGGACTGGAGCCCGTGTTGATGAAAACACCTTGGTGGCTGCAGTGACTGGCAGTGGCTGCAGCAGTGGGGTGATTGGGCTGGTGGCTTCCCCTGATTAGCCTGGTCGCCTCCCACAAAGGGAGGCAGACTGTGGCTTAAGCCCGCTCCCCAAAGGGTGCAAGGAGCAGGCCTAAGCCATCAGTAGGACATCCCCTGAGGGCTCCCAATATGTGAGAGGTGGCAGGCTGGGCTGAGGAACTACCCCCTCCCCCAAGTACAAGAATTTCATGTACCAGGTCCCTAGTAAGTGATATTTTTGTAGGATTTAGCACCCTGTGGTATAGCTAGGATAATGTATAAGTGTCTTGTCCACAATGGGATAGTTTTAAGAATAAAATGAGTTATCATAACTAAACCAGCAGTATACTAGGCAAAAGTACATTTCCAATTTATTAATATATTTAATGAACAATTTGCCATAATCTAGTTTATGATTATCCCTGTCTCCAAGAAATCTTAAGTTTACTATTTTCTGTTTTTATTTTCCTAGTATTGGACATGAGCACATACTGGATATTTATTTTATTTTGCGGCAATAAACATTCCTTAGCTCTCTACCACATTTGAGAATGTACTGTCAGAGAGACATTACATCCTCACCATCACTTTGTGTGTTGGGAAATACAAAGAAAAATGAGATATAGTTTTTTGCAAAGAGCCATTTAAAATAGACAAGCTTATACAAAAGGAACTTCAACATGAGATGCTGTTTTGTATAAACAGATAAAAAATGCTTCGGAGAAAGACTTGATTATTTTTTGTTGTTAATCCTCACCCGAGCTTTTTTGTTTGTTTGTTGTTGTTTTTTCACTGATTTTTAGAGAATGGAAGGCGGGCGAGGGGAGGAGAGACAGATAGAGAAATATTGATGTGAGAGAGACACAATGATTGGTTGTCTCCTGCAAGCAACCTGACCAGGGCTTTGGATGGAGCATGCGACCAAGTAAGTGCTCTTAACCAGAATCGAACTCAGAGGCCTTCAGTCCACACAGGCCGATGCTCCATTCATGGAGCCAAACCATCGAGGGCTCTGTGGAATAAAATAAACATAATAACAAATCAAGAAAAGGAAATGTGGAAACAATAGACAATACAAACAACAAAGTAAAAGCTACATTTGCAGATATATAATATTAATCATTTGCTCTCCCTTTATTCCTATTATAAAATCTGGTTTAAGATTTTTCTCTATAAGCCACTTACTTATTCCAACTTCCCTTTCAGATTCAGCAAGTTCAGGATTGAACTTTAGCATGTGTAAGAATGTAAAATCTATTGGATTATAATGTACTCCACTCCCCCCCTCCCCACCAACACACACACACACACACACATTTTTTTCTCTTTTGCAACGTTATTTACTTTGGGAATGAGTAATTTTTTCAACAAATACAATTTGTTCTAATTCAATTTATTCTGATTCATGAACCTAATACTTTTTTTTCCCATTGTTATACTTCCTATTCAATACGCTTTCAGAATATGAGACACAATGCATAAAAAAGGAAAGCTATAATATGCATGAACACAACAAACAAAATATGCAGTATAAAAAGAGATCCAAAGGAATTGTACGTTCTTTGCACTTTCACATGAAAAAGAAAACCCGTTAAATACGATAGGCACATTATCAATGTTTTTAACCTGTGCACTTAATTTGTGTTTCTCCCAATAGGGAGTATATTTTCAAGCTCCCTAGAGTTGTTTCTCTTAAGAGAAAACATGATTTATAGCTACTGTGCTTATTTTTGCCACTTTGCCAACTGGAAATGACTTATTTTTTTCTGTAAGGAATAATGCTGACTGCAAAGTTGGGCATGTTTTAGGTTCTTTCAATTCCTGGAAAAGTATCAGAAGAAGTTGTAATCAGAATATAGCATTTGGGGGGCCTAAGTTATTGTTTTGTGCTTTATCTTCAAGTAGTTTTCACAGGTTTTTCAGCATTGTCTGCTTTTTGAGTTTAGAAAAAGTAGATTAACTTAGATGTCATTAATTTAGAATGTTTCCCTCCAATGACCACTTAACCTTTGAAAACAGTTTTATAATAATTAAAATAATAATCCCTTACAGTGTAAGGGACTTTAAGTTTTAGCTACATGTTTACAAACATCTGTTCTATTTTAGAGCTAGAACTTAAAATCAACTGCTAATCTACTGGTATTAAAGAAAGAAATTAAAAAAAAAAACCTGTTCTTTAAAAAAAATACTTCAGTAAATGCATCGAATGAATTACAACTTGATCAAAGGTGGTAATATACATTTGCCACCTTGAAATAAAAATAAAAAACACTGGAAATTCAAATATATGATTCCAGTAGTTTTCTGCAGAACTTTCATGAATGTTAGTTGTTTTAATCATTGCATAAACTGATGTTGGGTTATTTTTTAGCTTGTTTTAAAGATGTAGTTTTTCTTACAGCATAACTTTCTGTGGTTCTTTTTTATTATTTAAAAAGTTTGTCTGTCTGTTCTGGCTGGTGTGGCTCAGTTGGTTGGGAATCATCCTGTGCAGCAAATATTTGCTGGTTCAATTTCCTTTCAGGGCACATGACAGGACTGCAGGCTCAATCCTGATAGGGAGTGTGCAGGAAGCAACTGATCAATGGTGTTCTCTCTCTCTCTCTCTCTCTCTCTCTCTCTCTCTCTCTCTCTCTCTCTCTCTCTCCCCCCTCTCCCATATGCGCTTGCTCTCTTCCTCTCTCTAAATATCAATAAAAATATATTTTTTCTTTGAACACTTATTTGATTTTTTAAAAAAGTATGTCTCTCTTAATGGCCAGTCAGGCATTCTCCTCTCCCCATTTCATCCAGCTCAGGTTTTTTCCCCTTACAGATGCTGGAATAAAGTTACCTGTGAATTTTATCTGTTTTAGGTTTGATGATTTTATCTTAAAGAGCATATAGCATATTTGCTTCAGAACCTTTATTGTATTCCGGATTATACTGTACTCTATAAGTCTACTCTGGTTGCCATATCAGATTACCATAGGTGGGGTGATTTACATAAAAATTTATTTTCTCACAGTTCTGGAGCCTGAAAGACTTAAGATCAGGGTGCCAGTGTGACCCAGTTCTGTTGAGAATTATTTTTCCTGTTTGCATATGGCAGCCTTGTTGCTATGTCCTCACTTGGTGGAAGGGGAGAGGAGTAGATTGATTGAAAGAAAGCTCTCTGGTGTCTCTTACAAGGACACTCGTCCTGTCATGAGGGTCCCAGCCTCTGAACCTTATTTAAACCTAATTGCTTCCAAAGTTCCTGCATCCAAATACTATCACATTGTGGGGTAGGGCTCGGCATATGAATTTTGAGGGACACAATTCAATCCACAGTAATACCCTCAGGCTTCATGCTACTGTGGCTCTTCCAAATTCCTTGAAATTGTGCTTCATTGTCGTCAATTAGAATGTTTCTTTTAACTTCTCTCTTGTCTTATATTTAATACATTTATAAATGTTACATGGTTCTTTTTGCATCTACTGCTTCACACTTTGGGGCTTGCCATATATGAAGCAATTGGCCCTGGTATAGGGATATAGGTCATCATGTAATATTTATTACCGATCATAAGATTCTCATTTGTTACAGTTCCATTTAATTATTATTCAGTGATATCATTCCCATCTACCTTACACCTTCGGCATTATTAGCTTTAGCTTTAACTGGAGATTAGGCACTGATTGATTTTAAACTTTCTATGAAAATTAACAAAGTGGATTCATTTATTTTGTACTGAAAAAATCATGGCATGTGAAACTGTGTATGAAAGTGTAAAAGTTTTACAAGCATAGTCTGGCCTTATTAATTAGATAAGAAAGACTCCTGGACAAAGGTTATACCTGTGATGGCCTTTCAAAAGCGGGTTGTAATTTGTATGTGAAAAGGAAGGCATGGGGTCTGCAGTGGTTGGATTAAATGGGGTTTGCATATAAACGTTTCATCCCTTGATAGGGATTTGAGGAGATTATTTAGAAAAAGCATATTATGGATGAGTGATATAGATTAATTTAGCTAGAACTTAAATGAACTTGATCCAATAGATATTTTTCTCCAATATACTTATAATAAAATGTGCATGCACGTGTTAAAAATACCCATTTCCAGGAGATTATGATTCAGTACGGAATCAGTATTGGAAAATACTGCACTGAGCAGAGAGAAACTCTCTTTCCTGTAGGAGGATGGCATGGTTGAGTTTGCAGAATGTTGGTTCCACAAGGACCGTTATCCTCCCAGTACTTAACGTAGAGCTGCCAGACGGGCGATGAGTACATGACTGGTCCATGAGTAAAATCCGCATAAATTATTTTTAAATATGAATCAGAAAGTTGCACAAAATGAATTGGAATGTGGAAATGATGGAACTGTAGTGTACAGCTATGATATTGGAATTATATAAGTGAATGGCAATAAAAACACACACATTAGGAAAAAATATACATCCCAGTTCCCAAGGGTTTTTGGCAATCTTTAGGCTTTATGTTATCCATTATGCTGGATATTGCTTTGAAATGTCAACTATGTATTTTTGATATTTTCCTGAACACACAGGAGAAGCAGAGAAGAGAGAGCCTTCAAATAGTCAGGATTATATTTGCAGACGGCTGACATTTCATTGTTTGAATGACATGTTGAGATGTTAGGCTAGATGCGTGGCTCACTGTCACTCTATCACGTATACGTGAATTACCTTTGCTTCTATTTCCTCTTCGTGGAGCCACCTTCATTCATCCCTATTCCTATCAGGTAAAATCCTATCTATTTTTCAAATATGAATAAAAATTTTGTGCCGTCAGTTGAATAATATTTTTCTCTGTAAAGCTAAAGCTACACTTAAACGAGTATAGAGCTTAGTACTTCTTTTATTAAATTAATATATTATGATATGTAATGTAATAATTGTATTCATTGATGTACTCTATATTGTAGTCAAAGTTGCCTTTAATCTTTTTACCTCCCATGTTCTTTCTATCTAATATTTGTATTCAAATGTCATTAATTAATATTTGTTCAATAAAGAAATTAATTTAAAAAGGAAAAAATATGACATTTTAATAACTCCTAATCCTCTTTCATAATTAAAAGAACCGAGATAGAAAACTTAGTGTTATGGATTGTTAATTTGATTCTAAGATTGGCTTAGAGTTTATTTTTAATGTGTTTCATTTCACGTCTTTTGTTCTTTATCTCCCCCCCCCAATAATTTTTATGTTAGCCTAGAACATATTAGATTAAGAAATATTTTATTATTATCTCATATAAATCTTATCCCAGGTTACATCTAGATGGCAATTCAAGAAGCATTTTTCAAAGCTAACATGGTGTGACATTCTAAGATTCAGTGTCAGTTTTGAATGGAGGCTCTAAAGCAGTAAGTATAGTTTTATATAATTGGTAGCATATGTGGTAGCAATTACTTATTAGAGAATTGAAAGCATATGGCAGCAATTACTGTCAATCAAAGTATGCAGTGTACCAGTAGGTAAAGTAATACCTTCAGTGCAGAAATGTCTGATGTGTACATTCTCAATTGGATCAAGGGATTAATGAGAGCATTGCATGCTATAGTTTGAGTCACTACCGATGAAAAATGCATAGAAGCAATCTATAACTTTAATTGAGGTCATGGTTACAGTATGTGACAGCAGCCATGAAATGGCCCATCCAATTTGCTGTGGCTCATTAAGACATGAACTGATCAGAACTGAGTAGACAGGTCACAACAAATCATACCAACTGAATTGTCCAGAGAGGTAGAATTCTATTGTACAGACATGGCCTAAGGCCAGGTTTATATATTGCAAAAAAAAAAAAATGCCCATGATAGAATATAGCTAATGTATCTGGGTCTTAGCTGAACTGTCAGATGCATCATGCTCTCTGGAAGCAATAGCTCATTAAGATCTGTATCCACAGGATAATGGAGCTTATACTTTCAATATGTCATAGTTTCTATGGAAGCTCATAGATACACCATTATTTATCTAGCATGAGAAGAAAACTTGGATTTATTATGGAAACCAGAACACTCTGCCCGTAAAAATTACCTTTACAAGCCTTATGATTATGTAGGCTTTATTGCTCACTCTTTTTGATCAAACTGTCCACTCAACAATGGATACTCAGTATGCTCAGGAACGTTCTGAGTCCAGCTAAAGAAATGACTTATTACATCTATTAAGAGGCTATCAAACTTCAGATCAAAGAGCACCTTTTCTGACAACTATATGCAACTCTATTTTCAGTCTCTAGATTTCCAAAATTACAATTTGCTTGATGATTTTAGATTCCTTTCTTTCCTTTTTCCTTTGTCTTTCTGATGTGTATATCAACTCTTTTGTCACATACCTGTGCTCATATATGAACCTAGAGGTACATATACACATACATAAATACACAAACTCCAAATACTTTATCATAACATGAGTCTACTCTCTGCATCAGAAACCCAGAGCATATGTCGTAGCAATTACTTATTAGACAAGTAATTTGGGGCTCTAATAAGAATTTCAGTGGGATTTAATAAGAAATAGTATTTCGTTCTATCAAAGTGTCATCTTTTCTCTCTGAAAAATCACTAATGATAGTGATAGACAACTGTAGTTCTAATGTTATGCAACAATCATAATGGTTAATTTTATATGCAGGTTTATGCTTATATGATTGGTTTATGCATCAGCTAAATAATAATAATAAAGAATAATAATACATAAGCTTTCATCTAGCCTGACATTTAATGCTACATATCTGCCTAGGCTATTATTTATTACCTTTCCCTTACACCATAAATACCTGCATGCACACTTTCAGTTTCAACAAATATTTATTGAATGCCTAATGAAATACAGGTAGTATTCTAGGTCTTGTGTATTGAGATGAATTCAACAAAAAGAAAGTTCTTCCCTCATGTAGGTACAATTTAATACAATGAAATAAAAACAAAAACTACACATAAATAAATAAACTACATAAGTAGTAACAGAGAAAAAGAAGCAGGGAGAGAAGATGGGGAGAGACGGAGAGCAGGCTGGGGAACACACTAAGTAATGACTCAAAGAAGTGACGCAGCAGGTCAAACATAAGGCTGCAAGGACTTCCAGGCAGCGAGCAGTACAGCCAGAAACACCCTGAGGCAGGGGAGTGCCCAGCGCGTTCCACATGAGCAAAGAAACCAAGGTGGCCCCAGGAGAAGGTGGAAGGGTGAGAAGCAAGAGATCACCTGACAGTGGTTATAGCACTCAATTTCCCTAGGAACCTAAAGGTCACTTCAAGGACTTTGGCTTTTACTCTGTGTGACATGGGAAGTCACTGAAGGCATTTGAGGAGGAGAGATGTTTTAACTATACTTCAAAATACTCACTGTGGAGGCCGTATTCCTAATAGACTGAAGGGAAAAGTTGGATCAGGAGATCAGTTAGAATGATAGTGCAAGATAAAAATTATGAAAAGTGATTGAATTCTGGATTTGTTTTTTGAAGGTATATAGAATATGAGTTGTGAGAGAAAGAGAGAAGCCAAAAGGGGGTGGGGGGTTCAAGTTTTTAATTTATAAAACTGAGAGCATGGACTTCCCATGAATACAATGGGACAAACTATAGAGGAAGCAGGGTTTGGGCTGTTTTGTTTTGTTTTGCTGTTGTTAGTTTGTCTGCTTTCTGGTAAAGAACAGAATGTTAAATTTGGAAATGTTAACTTTAAACTGAATGTTAATGTGATCTACCTTTATGAAGAAGTATAAAATAGAGAGATACTGTGGGAAAGAGTTAACAAACCTTTTGCTTTTTGGTAAGAAATTGACTTTGTTTAGCTCTCTACAGTTTGATAAGGATGATATACTAATGCTATTACTAATGATGAAGTGTTAAGACACTGAGGGGCAGTAGGTGGAAGTAAAACTTGAACTCAAAACTGAACTGTTTTCAAAACAGAATGCAGTAGGGCACACAAAGCAGATACATGCACCAAACCAAAACCAAGATCTCCATCACAAGCTCTATTCCAAAATTATTTTAACACCAACTCGTTCATAACCATACGGCCCAAGATAAGACTTAAAACAAATTGAGCTAACAATAATTCTTGTGAACTCATATTCTAAAGACAAGACTACTGACTGGTCCAGCAACATCCCAGTTTGCCAAAACTGACAAATCCCAACAGAGATCATCCTGTGTTTAACTCCAAATCTCAAAATCTTATAAGTCACTCTCCTTAAACTCCCCCTTTGAGACACCCATCTATCCTCATATGTACCCTTGGTTGTAGTAAATTCCATAAGCTTAAGCTTACTTTTATCATAGGCATGCCAATGGTTGGCTTTGGCAAATGAGTATTAACACAAAGTAATATTGCTTATAGCCAAAATAACCATGATTGATAAATGTACCTACCTGGACTGGGAGAACTATAACTACTTTAAAGGAGGGAAAGCTTTGTGCCTCCTGAGTGCAGTGACTGTGGAAATTGGGCATGTGCCTTGTGGAGACCCTGGAAACTATGCCGGTTGAATTGTTACAAAAAACATGGTATATGATGTTTTTAAAATTGGGTGGAACATGCACCCTCCTAGAAAGGGTTCTGTTTCTTTGTACCTGAGCTGTGCGAACTGCTACAGGAAATGCTATTAGGATTTCTGCAGATGAGGAAAACTTAGCTTCCTTCATGGTAAGCTGTGGGAACTACTATGGATCCTTTTGTATAGATAGACAAGTGCCAACTGAGACCTTAGTCAGTCTTGCAAGTCTGGAAGTTTAGCTGCAATTAGGCAATGTCCTTATTGAACATTGTACCTGGGCAACCTGGAATTCACGGGGAAGCTCATAATTGTACGTAAAAATGTGGATGCCATCAGTGTATCAGTGATATTGAAATCCAAGAAAAGAGATGACATTTTAAAATAGTGAATGTCGTAAAGAAGCAAAGGCATCCAAGGAGTTAAGCCTGGACATTCTAAATTTATAAGGTTGAGGACGTAAGGAGAAACAGGATAATATATTAACAAGAAACTGTGAGGTACAATAATTTTGTTTCCTAGGGCCCCAATGAAATGTTTTAAGAAGGAGAGGATAATTAATTTTGTCAAATGCTTCTGCAAGATCAAGCAAGATGAGAAATGGGAATGGAATATTGGATTTAGCAACATATGGGCTAACATGTGTTGCTGTGAACCTTAACATGAGCACTTGCAGTGTATTTGTAAGGGTGAATACCTGATTAGAGAGGGTTCAAGTAAAAATAGACAGGAATTAGAATGGAAAGGACAGACAATACTTTTTATAAAGTGAAAGAAACATGGGAACATAATTGGAGGATGAAGTAAGAACAGGAGAGAGTTTTATGTATTTATTACATTTCTTCCTTTTATCCCCAGAGGATGTAAAACTACCTATGTGTCTGTTCGCTGATGGTCCTCTGGACAGTGATGCAGGAGGGATGCAAAAATTGATGGGTTTGGGCAGGTGGAAAGGAGATGGACCCAAACAGCAGGAGTTGGACTTCTGTTTTGAAGCACGATGTGTTCCCCCATCGACACATCTGCTCAGAAAAGCTTGAGGGAGAGCCCAGATACTTCTCTCATGTCAAATTCAACACGACGAGATTCTGTTTATTTTTTCCATTTAACAGATATTCATCCAGCACCTTCTAGGTCTGAGGGACAGTTTTCATAGCTGGGCACCCAGCAGTGAACAAAAGCAGCCTTGCCTTCCCGGCGTGTGGCTTGAAGGAACACATTGTGCTTGAAAAACAAGTTGAATAAAAAACAAAACTTACTGCACCTTTTGTCCAACATCATTTGGAAAAAAAAAATCACTTCAGTGTAGCCTTAGTTGTCTTTGTTGAAACTTCAATGTAACTATTTGCCTGGGAAAAAAAAGCATGAAAGAAACAGCTTGGGTAATGTTTCTTTGAAAAGAACTCCTTATTCAGCTGACAGAAAAGATTGTGTCTGGTAATCACTGTTTCCAAAGAACTGATGAGGTTGTGTCAGCAGAGGTTTGAGAAGGAACACTGAATACTTGCAGATCTAGTCAGTAAGTTCTTTCTCGGGAACAGCCAGGCAAAATCAATACCCAGCCTCCATAGTTTTCTTTTCATGTCCCATGGAAAAATAACTAACTTGGCAAATGCTACATTCGGTTACTGATGTTTTATATAAAAGACAATTCACCATCTGTTACTTTAAATGTGGTCCAGAAAACCTTTTACCACTTGAGGTAATAGCCGGAATTTTCCCCAAGAAGATATTGCTCATGCGCATGACTTGTGTTTCTAAACCACCACAGGGGCCTCGATAAGCACTTAATTCAAAGGGATGCAGGTAAAACTGTTTGCCGAGACTTCTTTAGAAAAAGAAAATGCCACTTAAGCAGGGCATTTTCTCTCTGAAATTTGCATTCTATCCTACATTTTTTTTTGACTGCACTAATTTTTATAATCAGTCATTAACAACTAAACTAATTTCGTAACATTTCTAAGTATCCTTTTACCTGTGACTCAGTAGATCCTGTATTTGAGCAAAAATACTCTGTTTGATAGATTTCATTGAAATGCTATTAAATTATGTTGTTGTTGTTTTCTTGCAATGGGAGTTTGAGCATCTTCATTTTAAACCAACACAGATAAACTGTATGCACAGTAAAGTTTAAAAGCTAGGATCTTAGACCTTCTAATTGGTTCCAACATTTGAGGAATGTTGTTAGTCGAGAAGCAGCAATGATTTTGTTTTTAATCGATGTTGCCCTTAATTTAAGGCTCTAATGGTTATACAGCGTTTTAGTTGTTGGCGGTGCATGTTTTAATACCTAAAGTTGTGGTTCTTAACTGAAGTAGGGTAGGATTTTGCCACATAAGGGGCATTTCACAATATCTATAATCAATTTTACTTGTCATACACGGGGATAGGAGCTGCTACTGTGTCTGATGGGTAGAAGTCAGGGATTCTTCCTACAATGTATAATGCAGGCACATACACACACACACACAAAAGGAATGGACAAAAATGTTAACATGATGGAAATTAAGAAACCTGCATTAAGGCAGGAAAGAGGTAGACCACTTACAATATTTTGACCTTCCCCTGCTCCCATACACTCAGCTTAATATATAAGATGATTAGGGGATTTCTATGGTGGGTGGAATGTGTGTGAGACTATTCTTAAGACGGTAACCTAATATAGGTCTGAATGCCAACATGGCAGATGGCGCAAAGTGTAACCTTTAGACATTCTTTTAAATCTACACCCTGAGCATCGCAGACAAAATTAAAAGTATATTTATATTTTCTTTGATTTACAAAAAATCTAATGATTATTAAGAAACTATACTGGCAAAGCAGTAAGTGCAGTTTAAATTTTTTCATTTGGACCTTATAATTAAAGCAGAAATTCTTTGTTAATTTGTATAAACCTCGTTAGTTATATGTAACAGTGTTTTTGAGAAGTAATAATGGACCTCTGTGCCAACTGGGATTGCAGCTGAGCAAAGCATAAACACCATTGGCTAAGAGAAGAGTAAAAAGAAACAATGCTTCAAGTCGTCAAAATGCACTGGCACAGCTTTAGAAATCAATAGGATATTGACATTCTAGAAAGCATCCTCACGAGGGCAGTTTCAGGGCCATAGAAACTCTTAGCTAGATGGCACAGGGTTGTCTCATATAAAGAAGTAAAGCAAGACATAAACAAAAGCAAAAACCAAAACATGATAAAACTTGAATAAACACAGACACTTAAGTGCTTGCTTTAAATATGGAATAGCTGCATCAGGATTTAGACATATTGAATAATAAAAGAATTCTCAATTAGATAATACATTTTAAAAAATTACATACTGGATTACTTTCCAAAAGATTATTCTATATCAATCATATAACTTTCTTGAATTTTGGTGTAGTATTAAAGGCCAATATCTCAAATTATATGACAACGTCATTAAAGTACCCTTTTCCAACTATGTATTTATGCAACCAGATATTTTTCATATACTTCAGATTTTTTAAAAATATATTTTATTGATTTTTTACAGAGAGGAAGGAAAAGGGATAGAGTTAGAAACATCAATGAGAGAGACGCATCGATCAGCTGTCTCCTGCACACCCCGTACTGGGGATGTGGCCACAACCAAGGTACATGCCCTTGACTGGAATTGAACCCAGGATCCTTCAGTCTGCAGGCCGACGCTCCATCCACTGAGCCACACCGGCTAGGGCCATATACTTTAGATTGAATGCAGATCAACTATTTTCTATTGTTAGACATTTAAAATATTTACAAAACTATACAGCAATGCCAATCATATGACTAAATGTTTTTGAAAAAGATTACTTTTTTTATTATTACATAAAGTATTATAAAGATTAATACAAATATCTCTTTTTTTCCCCTACCCTTCCCCCAGCCTCCCCTACCCCCCAGTGATCTGTGTCCATTGGCTATGCTTAAATGCATGCATAAAAGTCCTTTGGTTGATCTATTATCCCCCCAAGCCCCCGCCCCGTCCTTGTTGCTTTAATTTGACATATTATAAATGTGTTATGTTAACATATAATAAATTTATCATTATTTTAAAATTATTTATTGTTGTTTTAAATTCTTAATTTTAATTTCTAATGCAGTGAATATACCTAGATCTGTATCTCTATATATCTATAGCTACATAATATAAAGGAATCCTGAGACTAAAGCAAGAGAATTGCTATATTAAAGTTAACTGTATG
Organism: Murina feae; assembly: GCA_004026665.1. NCBI lineage: Eukaryota > Metazoa > Chordata > Mammalia > Chiroptera > Vespertilionidae > Murina > Murina feae. The sequence continues at coordinate 21,785 of PVJC01026216.1, forward strand.
TACATAGTATTTATAGTAAGTCATAAGGAGTTAATCACAAAAAAAGTCTTTAGTTTATACATTGCAAAACTATATAATTTTCATAAAAGAACTGGCCAGCTACTGCATCCCAGTACAATGGAGCATTTGACCATAGGATATTGTATAACCTTCTAAACAGGGCTATCCATCTTGAGCCAGGATTGGCAATTTAGAAGATTGAGTAAATCCTCAGAACTCTAATGGAAGTTGAAAGTACATCTGAGATCAGACATAGCAAACTGTACTGTTGGTTCAAGCTTTAAGATTTACACATGATCATCTACTGTATGTAGAAACGAATGAGATTTAGTTCAGAATATACATACATGAGTGTCAAATGGCATGGCTGGTTGGACAGAGGACTTAAAGGAGAAAAAAATGTGAGGTCTGGGGAAAAGGCTTATAGATGGAATCATGGGAGTGAGCATGTGGTGTGGAGACATTGCATTGCATATTAATGCCCACTAGAGAGCATGGACCCTGGATGAGGCACTAAATAATCAAGTAGATATTAAAAGTTGTTTGTTTATTCTTTTGACATTAGCTTCTTTTATCAGTTCTCCCCATGCTGCTAAACTGTCAAATGAGCAGAGGAATAACATGGCGAGGATGGAGCCTAGGCAAAGACAACCACTAATGACCCATTCACCAAGGGCGGCCACGTACTGTAGACGCTGAATGTCTAATTATCTAGTACTTGATAAGACTGAGCCCTTGATTAGACACTATTCTTACAGAAGACAACCAGCCTGCTAGTGGAAAGCTTATTATAGTAAACCTCTTCCACCTTGGAATGGGTGGCGTTTCATCTCAATTGGAAATTGCATACATTGTGGGTATGGGTTTATCTTTTCTGTTTACAGGGATTCTACTGGCATACTCTTCTAGAAAATATAGTATTTGTTCTCCTGATACATAAAACCATGTCACAATACTTTAGAACAAGGGACCATCTACTGTAATGAGATGCACCAATGGACACATATTAGTGGATCTACTGGTCCTATGATGTAAAGTACAATCCAGAAGTTTCTAGCCTATAGAATAATGGGATGGCCTTTGAAGTCACAGCTAAGTTGCCATTTTAAAAAAAAAACCCATACTGTGATAAAGCGCCATTCCCCCAGGATATGCCATACACCATTCATTAATGACTGTTTTATTGTTCTGTGTCTATAATAGCTACAACACATGGGACAGTTCAAAGAGAAGAAGGTAGGGATGACTCTGATTTTGATTTACCTAGCGACACATTAAGGCAATTTCTGCCTTCAGGATTTATAACATTAGCCTCTTGGGGTTTAGAGATTCCCAAAGAGAGAGTACAGTCTGACAAAGGAAATAGTAAGAATCTCTGTAAAGTAGCATTAGTTACCCCTGTCACTCTGGCTTCATTGTGCCTAGAGGCTAGAAGGCAAGATAAAAGCCCAGCAGCTACCAAGAGTTTTGATTTCTGCAAAGTCACAGCTGAGTTACATGGAATTTATCTCTGCTGAAGGGGGACTTTCTAAACCAACTTCATGACCCCTCCCTGCAGTAACCTACATTCAATGATGGGTTAGAACTCTAAGGAAAGTTGAAAGTACAACTGGGATCAGGCATGGCAAACTGTGCTGTTGGTCCAAGCTTTAAGAGTTACACATGATCATCCACTACATTCTCAGTTAGACAGCACCGAACAGCCATCCCAGCTCCCTTGCTCTCAGGAGATCTACTGAGGCCACTGTGACAAGTCTCCTGCAGTGTCATCCTCCATCTTTCACTCTCCTAAGGTGATGTTCTTCAGAGCACTCCACAATAATTCTTCTGCACACATATATGCTTCTCCTTGTCATTTGCCAGAGATATGTTCCATATGACATGGATAAATGGTCTCAGCTTTCGTCTTTACCAATTGCTTACTATGTACAATGCATTGTTAGGTATACTTTACATGCATTTTACAAGTAAATCTGATACTCTAATGGAGTTAAAATGTCTTATTAATATAAATTCTATCAAATGGAATTTGGGTATTTATCTAAAACTAGATACAGAGATATAATGGACTGTCCTATATAATAAAGAGGTAATATGCAAATTGACTGTCATGCACTTGCACAAGATGGCCACCCCCATGTGGTCACAAGATGGCCATCAAAAGATGGCTGGCATCATAGCAAAAATTTGGAAACAGCCTAAGTGCCCATCAGCAGATGAATGGATTAGAAAACTGTGGTACATCTACACAATGGAATACTATGCTGCTGTAAAAAGGAAGGAGTTCTTAGCATTTGCAGGAGTATGGATGGAGCTGGAGAACATAATCCTAAGTGAAATAAGCCAGTCAATGAAAGAAAAATACCACATGTCC
>PVJC01026217.1:8335-24308 GCA_004026665.1 Murina feae
GGCCAGCCTGGGTGATGGGCTGAGGGCCGTTTTCAGGCTGCCCATAGTCCCTTCAGGTTTTGGGTCCCTACTGGGGTACCTGGCCAGCCTGGATGAGGGGCTGATGGCTGTTTGCAGGCTGGCCACGCCCCCCAGTGGGATTCCTCACCCCATTGGGGTGTGGCCAGCTTGGATGCGGGCCTTAGGGGCGCTTTCAGGCTTTCAGGCTGTCCACAGTCCCTTCAGGTTTTGGGTCCCTATTGGGGTACCTGGCCAGTCTGGGTAAGGCACTGATGGCTGTTTGCAGGCTGGCCAAGCCCCCCAGTGGGATCCCTCACCCCATTGGGGTGTGGCCAGCATGGATGACAGGCTGAGGGGCGCTTTCAGGCTTTAAGGCTGCCCACAACTCCCATTGACCCAATGTCCCAGCAAGGCTGGCTGGAAGCAGATTCCTGGGGTTTGTTTATCTTCTATAATTGATACACTGTTCCTTTAAGCCGGGGCCTAGGCAGCTAAGGAAACCTCTTCTCTGCTTCAGCTCTGGCTTCTATAATGAAACAATGTTTCCCTTAGAAGTCAGGCCCAGCCTGCTGTTTGCTCCTGAGTCTTCTAGGATTGAAACAATGTTGCAAATATGTTGTTCCCTGGAGCGGAGAGAAACCCAGGCAACCGGCAAACAGTTTCACGCCTGCTGCAATGGAAACTGCCTGTTTACTCAGCTCCCTGAATGCTGGCCTCCATGTTGGCCGGGTTAATTTGCATACAGTTGCTCTGATTGGCTGGTGGGCGTGGCTTAGGCATTCCAAAGGGATGATAAATTTGCATATTATGCTTTTATTATATAGGATTTCAGCAGGGGAGTACAGTTGGGGACTAGCAGGCCAGTGGGAGGGGGAAGTTGGGGGCAAGCAGGCTGGCAGGCTAAGTGGTTAGGTGCTATTAGGCAAGTGAGTTGTTGGGAGCCAGTGGTCCTGGATTGAGAGAGGGATGTCCGACTGCCGGTTTAGGACCTCTCAGGGTCCTAAACCGGCAGTCGGACATCCCCCAAGGCGTCTCAGATTGGAGAGGGTGTAGGTCAGGCTGAGGGACACCCCCCTACTCATACACAAATTTCATGCACTGGGCCACTAGTACTTTAATAATAGGATATAAACTCCATATTCTTATTCCTATTGTCTTCACTTTTATTGAAAGGTCATTGTTTCATTGCCTTTTCCATGCTGTAGATGAAAAGGCCAATAATAAGGCATTGTGACAAAATACCTCATGATATTTAAAAAGTATTCAGATGGTTCCCATGCAAATCATGGTCTGAAAGTCTTAATGCATAATGAAACATTAATATTATATACCTCCTACTAAATTGAAAATTTCTCACAAATAATACACGTTTAGACACCTGTAAGAAAGGCAATTTTCCTCCAGTTTTGTTAGGGTCTGACACAGAGAACAAATTAAATAAGAACTATTTATGAATATTTATTTTTCATGAGTAAGGTGTCCATTTGAGAAATAGATAGATAAACCCAGAGTCTGCGTCTAGATTAGAACTTGCGTTCTTTCTGTTCAAACCACTGGGATGTGCTATTGTAATATATTCACTGCCAAGAGATACATTACTGAGCAAATGATGGAATCTATCATATACAGAAAAATTGACTTCCCATCAACTACATAATATGAGAAGAAAAATGGTAATGAGAAGCAGTGTCAAAATGTGAAATAGTATGAAATATATTCATCATTCACATATGAAAAAGGAAGACGACCACCTGCCCATTGCAGGCACTTAAAGGTAAATGAACAACGAGAAGAGGAGAGTTAGTTTGGATGACAACATTCACATTTACCTTGTGCTATTTTTTAGCTTTAATCATTGAAGCCTGGAAAAAAAGTTTCAATGAGGCCACTAGGTGTAGAGAAGCCTTGGCCAAAAAGCAATAATTATAGTACAGAATAGGTCAAAAAGCCACAGGCTATTCTAGTTCAGATTGCTCTTCATTCAACCCTGGTTAAATCTAGTGTTACAACGAGGGAGAAGAATCTAAGCATTTATAAATATTTATGTATTTTGTATTGACAGCTCAGACCTTTTTTTTTTTTTTTTTTGAAGACCAAAACATAAAATCTTAAAAATGCTTTTGCAAAAATGCAAATATATATTTACTGTTTACTCATCTAGTCACAGTGGAATATAAATTTAATGTTATTAATTATTAACCAACTACATACCAAAGCCAATAAAATCACAATGAGCGAAACCAATGAATACTTCAAGTGAGCTCATCCATATCCCTAAGGTTATGTGAAATGTTTTCAAGAAAGAAAAAAAAAAGAGTAGACATTTGGAGAATTACTGTCTATTCTGGTCTCTGCATATGCATTTTTAAATAGAAACAGATGAAAAATGTAAGATCTTAATATATAATCTGCAGGGCACCCAAGTTTTAAGGAAGGACTTCTAAAGGACACCTTCACTCTGTGCATTTGCTACTCACAGTGCTGAGCAGACGGGGAAATGGCTTTTGTCCAAAATTGCAGATAGCAAGGTTATCCCAAAAAGTTTCAGAATTAAACTTTTAATGTTGTGCTTCTAGGAAATCCTACCTTATTTTATTTAAATGCATCCAGATTACATGTAAAAATTGCCCAACTTCTAAAACTTACAAGTTAACACCTAGCGAAAGGAACGATAGATCATCTGGGATGATTTACCAAACTTCAGTCCACAGAAACTGAATGTCATAATTTTAAAATTAGGCCAGACAATTTCCGGAAACGAGTAACAGGAAACACAACGAATGGCCTCTTATAGATAAAGACTCTCCATTAGCTATAAGGGGAAAGTTGCATTGCCTCAAAAATGTCTGAGCCATTGGTAAAAAGGGTAGATTTTCACCTAAGACAAGAAAAATATTTTAATGATTTTAAATACCTAATTATTTATTTGCCCAAGGTCAGCCATGTTCTCTTTCGATTGAGGTATCACTGCCACAGCTGTGCGTCAGGGCTGCTTTAGAAACGGATTCCTCCGTCACAGTGTTGTCCTTGGAAATTCTGATTCCTAGGGTCTAAAAATAACACCTGTGTAAAAAGTGTTGTCTGTCTGTTTGTTCCTTTTCTCCCTCCTTTGAATTAAGGAAAATGAAGAGGGTAGGCATCTTGGAGAACTCAGAAGAGGTTATAAGTGTTTAAGATATATCTGAAATGTTAAAAATCGAAGGGAAAAACAGTATTGGCCAAGGCATGAGAAATTGAAATTTTCCTGTAATGCTGACGGGATAGTAAATGATCTTAAACCTTCTACAGGATCCTGGGATTGTGTGACTACTTCCTGAGCCCAACAATCACATTCCCAGCAATTCTCATCTAAACAGAGACCACGCAATGTTATCACGAAGTTACACCCTGGACCATGCTCATGGTAGTCTAACTTATGACGGCTATACATTTTAAACAACTTAATGTTAACTGATAATTAAGTAAATTATACTAAATTAAATAAATTATAATATATAGGAAAGCCGGCAGCCATTAAAATTAATGATGTGAAACTATTCTTATTTACACATGATGAGAATGTCCACATACAACAAAAGCTTCCCATGATCAAATGCACATCAATAGGCATACACCCAAAGACACACGTTTGGACTCAGGTTTGAGTATGGGTGCTGATTTTTATGCTTTTCCTTACATGTCAGTGTGTTGGTAATTGTGTTAAAAGGGCATGTTATTTTGAATAATTAATGATTGAATTAAATTTATGAACTATATTTAAATTTGTCTTAAGGGAAAAAGATCCAGGAAAATAATGAGTAAAGGGAAAAGCTTTCATTGATGGAGCAATTCCACTCGTAACAGCAGATGCACAAGGCGGATCAGGTAACCCCTGCCCTCAGGGAGTTTCTGCGAAGGTGGTTGACATCTTTCAAATAATCTAGATAGTGTTGCAATGCACTTCTTTTACACGCAATTCTGTACTTAAGCAAGCATTCCGTTAGATGGTTTTCCAGAAGCGTCTTACAGGGCTTCAAGTTTTAAAGTTTCCATCAATACAGCTAACTGCCCTGTGAACATATTTTGCCAGAAACACTCCTGCTCAGAATCTGAGAGCATTCACATTTTTAACAACAGAATACCGAGCATACAGCTCCACTTAAATCTAATGATTCTTACATAGTTCAAATTTTGGGGTAAAATTGATATCAACTGGGACGATATGCCTTGTCAATTAAAAGAGGCAAATTAAAAAGTAAAACTGAACTACAACTATTGTCCAAATAAGATAGTCCAAGAAGTAAAGATCTTTCTTATTGAAAGCTAGAAATAATTGTATTTGCTTCTGAATTTTCCAGTAATCATTCCATATGTATAAAATGAGACGGGTTGAGTCATATTTCTTTTCAAAACTGAATCAAGTTTTTAAAAAAAGTAAATCAGATCTTTAAAAGAAGACCGCCCACCAAAAAGGAAATTGCCTTCCCTCCCTTGAAAATACAGCAGCATGTTACCTCATTAAAATGCCAATATGTAAGGTATATGTGCTCGGTAAAGAAGAAATAAAAGCTCTTGTCAACCCTGAGGTTAGCGGGCTTTGTACAGTGACGTAGTCTAAGGAGAGAAGAATATTTAGTGCCCTGAGAGGTAAAATGAAGGCCATTGAAAATAAAACCTCCCTGTTCAGCATGAATCACATTCCCAATTTAACATACACACTTACAACTAAGAAAGCTTCAGAATGTGCAAGGTGAAAAATCAAAGTCGACTACGGAAAAATCTGTAAACACTTACTGAAACATCGAGTATACGACACATAATATTACTTAAGTCCCCCAAGATTTGGTTTAATATATTTTTCTATATTAGTGCTTGTAAATATAGGGGAAAGTAATGCGTTTTTATATTGCCTTTGGAATTATTCCCAATTATTGCACAGCAATTTTTTTTTCTGTTCTGCAAACTATCCTAAAAAAGAGTACCCTGCAATTATTATTCTTTTTGAGATATGAAAAAAGTTGAAAAACTTTTGTGCATATTGTCCACTTTGTAACAAACCAAAAAGCAGACTTGTCCCCCACCATCCAGTCCCTATAAGATAAGGCCCAGGGAGACAGGGACAAGGGGAAATGACTTCCTAGCCCAGGCTTGTGTAGCTCCTTGGAACTGTCATCAATGTACTTTGAGATTTCTCTCCCTCTCTCTCTCTCTCTCTCTCTCTCTCTCTCTCTCTCTCTCTGTCAATGTTTAGTGAGTTTCTCAGAGGTTACCCCATTAGATAGCTTCAGTGCAATTTCCATGATACAAACAGTGACTCTCCTCTTTCTTGCAACTTAAACTTTAAATCTTAGTCCCTGGGACTTCTAGTGGTCTCTTCTCCACCCGCTGACTTCACCCCCACTGATGGCCTTTGTAGACAAAATCTGTTTCAAGGCCTCCCTTGAATAGCTCTCTCCCATAGGTCTACTTGTGTGTGTGGTGTGTGCTATTGAATCAGCTCAGGCTCCTGGCGACTCGTGTGAATGAGTGACATCCACAATGTCCTATCCCCAGCGGCCCTGCTCAGCTCCTGTAGACTCAGCCTACGGCTTCTTTATGGGTCCAGTCCATCTCAGAGTTAGTCTTCCTCTTTTCCTGCTGCCTTCTCTTTTCCCAACATCGTTGTCTTTTCCAAAGAATCCAACAGTCTCATGATGTGCCTTCAGCTTTGTTTTGTTGTTTTCGCCTTCAGGGTTATTTCAGGTTTAATTTGCTCTCGGACTCGCCCATTTATCTCCTTGGCAGTTCAGGGTATCTGCAGAGCTCTCCTCCAACACCGTATTAAAATAAATCAAATGTTTTTCTTTCAGGCAGCATCACTGTCCCACTTCCACAGCAGTGCATAGTAATTGGGAAGACAGGGTACAGATAGCCTTAGCCTTGGTCTCTAATGACACATCTTTGCTCTTGGTGATCTTTCCTAATTCTTCCATCGCTGCCCTTCTGAGCCTCAGACTTCCATGCCTTCTTGGTTGCAGTCTCCATTTGAACGCTGAGAGAACCAAGCGAAACAAAATCTTCAACAATTTCAATGTCTTCCCTGCCTATGGTAAGGTTTTGTATTTCTTGTGTAGTCGTGATTTTTATCTTCTTGATGTTCAAATGCAGTCCTGCTTTGGCACTTCCTTCTTTCCCGTTCATCAAAAGTTGTTCTGAATCATGGCTAGTTTCTGCCCATAAGATGGGGTCACCTGCGTCTCTTAAGGTATTGATATTTCTTCCACCAATTTCCACTCCTCCTTCCTCTGAGTATAGTAATCTGTGTGCAGAATATCTCATGTGGAAACTTGGGTCTACTTGACCCAAGGGGAAAACATACACATAGTTTCTCCAACTATGAAAGCACAGTTTGCTTGCAAGGCTTTGTTTCTTCCCTTTGTCTTTGCTGCAAAGTAGGTGTTCTATGTACAGTCTCCTGCCTTTGGAATTCTCCTGTAAGGGACCAGACACTAGTTCGCTAAACCTCAGAGATGCAAGTAAACACTGAACTCTTCTCAATGGATACAGGATATGATATATGGCATTTCATCAATATTATAAGGAAATGATGTTATTTGGGGACCTGCCATACTATGTGGTCAGACTGCAGATGTCCTCATCAAGGAGGCCGACTGTGGAGGTGAGATGCAATCAGATGGTCTTGAGGCTTTCCCACTGAGAAGCAAGAGTGGATTTTTTAATGTTGCCAGGCAGCAATGTGGTGCCATAGGATCCAGAAGAGAGGAATGTCCAAGAAAGAGAGGGTGTTTAACAGTGCTAAAGATGTAAGGCAATGAAGGAATAGTCTATCGATGATATTTCTTTTTTAAAACATATATTTTATTGATTTTTTACAGAGAGGAAGGGAGAGAGATAGAGAGCTAGAAACATCCATGAGAGAGACACATGGGTCAGCTGCCTCCTGCACACCCCCCACTGGAGATGTGCCCACAACCAAGGTACATGCCCTTGACCAGAATCGAACCTGGGACCCTTCAGTCCACAGGCCAATACTCTATCCACTGAGCCACACAAGCTAGGGCTATTAATGTTATTTCTAAGCAAAATCATTACATATAGGAAAATGCTCCCAAATTTTTTCAAGTTTGTTCCATTAATTACCTTAATGTTTATATCATGGTGCCATTTTTGCTATTCACAAAACTTTGTGATCCTCATCCAAGTTCTGTTCAAACAATCAAAAATGTTGGGTTAGTGAAGTGGAAATTAATGATAACTTGCTCAAGTAGAAGCATAGCATAACTTCAATGGAGTCTTAATGAACAATTTCAATATTTAGACAGTTACTAAAACTGGCATTTTAAAGGTAGAAATGCATCTGTTAACATAATAACTTTCAATTTTTTGGAAATTTTAACATATATCTTAATAAATAGTTGTCAAAATGTATCAACTATGGAATTAAATCTGCTATCAAGTACCATCAACGTAAAATTGAATGACATGTTTCCTAATTATTTTTATAATTCCATAAACTGTCAAATATTACAGAAGAGATGAAGGAAAATATTACTTTCCCCCTCTCTCTTCCCAGGGACAGTATAATAATATTAAGGAGTAGGACAGTGTGGACAGATGATCTGATTAATTCACAGTTGTGATATGTATGAATGGCCACAGAAAATCCTTGCTATTATATTATTTCTTACAATTTTCATGATATTATTTTTTCTGTATTCAATGTAAGTTCATTTGAGTTACTTGACCTCTTTACTTTAGAATATTTGTATATAAAAAGGTGATCCTTTATACATTGTTGTTATCTAAGAATAAGTACTTTACAATGTTTAGAATAATACAGTCTTTATATGGAGTAATAAAGCCTAAGACTTAAGAGAAAGCTAGTTAAAATTAGGTGAACTTTTATCAAATACCATTAAATAATATCATCATAAGGAGAATTCCAAGTATAATAAAACTAGAGGCCTAGTGCACAAAAATCTGTGCACTCGGGGTGGGGGGGATCTCTCAGCCCGGCCTGTGCCCAGTCACAGTCTAGGACCTCTCAGGGGATGTCCACCTGCTGGCTTAGGCCCACTTCCTAGGGGAACAGACCTAAGCTGGCAGTCAAACATCACTCTGGCATCCCATGAGCCCTAGGGGGATGTCCACTTGCCAGCAAGGAGCAGTTCTAAGCTGCAGTTAGACATCCTTAGCGCTGGTGAGGAGACAGGAGAAGCTCCTGCCATCACCGCTGTGCTGGCAGCCATCAGCCTGGCTTGTGGCTGAGCAGAACTCACCCTGTGAGAGTGCACTGACCACCAGGGGGCAGCTCCTGCATTGAACATCTGCGCCCTGTGGTCATTGTGTGTCATAGTGACCAGTTATTCCCAGTCATTCTGCTATAAGGGTCAATTTGCATATTACCCTTTTATTATATAAGATGAAGGCCTGGTGCATGGGTGGGGGCCAGCTAGTTTGCCCTGAAGGGTGTCCTGGATCAGGGTTGGGCTCCTGCTGGGGTGCCTGGCCAGCATGAGTGAGGGGCTGAGGGCCGTTTTCAGGCTGACCACATCCCTTTCAGGGCGGGGGTCCCCACTGGAGTCCCTGGCAGCCTGGGTGAGGGGCTGATGGCTGTTTGTAGGCTGGCCAAGCCCCCCGATGGGGACCCTCACCCCATGGGGGTGTGGCCAGCCTGGGTGAGGGGCTGATGGCCATTTTCAGGCTGGCCACAGCCGGCCTCAGGCTGGAAGCAGGTATCTAGGATTTATTTATCTTCTACAATTAAAACTTTGTAGCCGTGAGCAGAGCTCAGGGCAGGCAGGGCAGGTGGGGAGCTTGACTTCCTCCATCGCCAGGGACAACTCAAGCCTCCTGCTCACTCCAGCTCCATGGCTGCCACCATCTTAGTTGGGTTAATTTGCATATATGATTCTGATTGGCTGGTGGGCATGGCTGGTGGGCGTGGCATGTGGGTATAGCAGAGGTACAGTCAATTTGCATGTTTTTCTTTTATTAGATTAGATAATAACCACTCCCTGACCAAATTAATAGCCCAGTTACTTAAGCAATTATCATAAAAGAGGAAAATTCAGACAATGCTCTCAGTGTTATATATGAGGGGAGATTAACCATGTAGAGAATTAATTTTAGATATATGACAAACTAAATATTCATGTATACAGGAAAATGTATATTTATTGAGAATGAGTGAATAATGTTGGAGAATATATTCACATCTTAAAACATATATTGGAATCAGTAATAAAATGTATTTTACCTAGTGCCCAGAGTTCTGAGGAGCCCAGGTAGTAGGTTAAACATTATTGTGAGTGTATTTGTGGGGAGTTCCTAGGTTAGATTAACATTAGAATCAGTAGACTGCATTAAACAGATTGCTCTCCCCAACATGGGTGGACCTCATCCAATCCACCAAAGGCCTGAATAGAACAAAAGGCTGAGCAAGAGAGAAGTTGTTCTCCTGCCTAATAGTCTTCCAGGCTGGTCTTCTGCCTTTAGACTCAGACTTGGGCTGAAACTTACACCACTCATTATTCCTCCTGGTTCTCAGGACCTCACATTCAAACTGAATCATGCTATCAGCTCCCCTGGGTTTTCAGTCTGCTGATGGTAGATCCTGGAACTTCATGGTTTTCATAAGCAGGTGAGCCAACTCCTTATAAAAATCTAGGTAGATGATAGATAGATAGATAGATAGATAGATAGATAGATAGATAGATAATAGGTAGATGGATGATAGATAGAAAGATGATTGATAGATGATAGATAGATAGATAGATAGATAGATAGATAGATAGATAGATAGATAATAGGTAGATAGATGATCGATAGATAGATGATAGATAGATAGATAGATAGATAGATAGATAGATAGATAGATAGATAGAATGAACTGGATACGCATTTTCTATTGGTTGTTTTTCTGGAGAGCCCAAACTAGAAAATGAAGTAATACTATTTTTCCTTCATCTTTTTAAATTAATTCTTTAAAAGAAATTTTAGGGGGAAATCTTTTTGATTAGCATATAGTCGAAGAAAATATTGTAGATGTTATCTCAATTCCTGAAGTCATTTCATTAAGATGGAAAAAAACTAATGTGTAACTGCGAATGACATCGTGCTAATATCATATAACATGGAGTCAAAATTCTGCTGACCTGAATTCCAGTCCTGACTGCTTCATTATTAACTTCCTGAGCTTCGATTCCTGCTTCTGTAAATTAATGAGTTGGACCAAGTGGATGTTTTTCAAGTCTCTCTTAGCAACACAACTCATTCTTCAAATAAAAATTCATGTGGGAAAGCAATGTATTTTACATGCCCACAAACAAATAAAACAGAGAGAGTGTCCATCCAATAATCAAGCACCATAGGAGGCAAATTGAAAGGCACTGAACCAGCTGGCGCCACCTCATCCTACCGTCAGGGAATCCTTACACTGGTAATTTTTTATTAATCATAATAGCAACATTTATTGACATCTGGGCTGCACACTTGATATACCTTATTTCATTTCTTCATTCAACACTTGATGGAAATGAGGTCAAGTTCATTAATTTGCCCAGTGGCCATACAATTAGTAAACGATAGAGCCAGAATTCAACCAGGACAATTGAATGCCAAAGTCCATACTGATTTTCACCAGTGTTTCCATTTGTTAAATGGCTACTAGGTATGAGGCACTGTGCTTAATTAATACTCACAATTATCCTGTAAGTTGAATATTATTACCCTCCTTTTGCAGATGTGGAGACTACGACTTAGGTAAATCAGATAACCTATGCATGGTCACACTTTCTAAAGTTATTTATGTCTCCCTTTTCTTTGACACCAGTAAGCTATTCCCCAGCAATTTTTAATTTTTCAAGCTCACCTTCATTCTGACATTGTTAGTAATAAACACGTGCTCTCCCCAGAGGTTGGATGTGTATTGTGAAAATTCGGTCATGCATGTGTGTGAGCACGTGTGTGGGTGCGCACATGTGACTATGCCTCATTACTTTGCAACAGCATTTATACATTGCTCAAGAGTTTCAAGAGAACCACTATCATTACTCTGAGCCTATAAATTAATTCCACGAAGAACACAAAATGATTACCTAACAAATAGAAACATTTAGTATTAATTTTTTACAATTAATAGATGTTTAACCTTTACTCTGCATTTTCTATAAATATTGCAAGAATAATCCCCATCTTCAATATTCTAAACATTGACTATTAACATTCTAAATCCACGTGCAATGAATAGCCTGAATAAATATATTCAAACATCTAAGAGTAAACAAGCATGTCAGACTATCAAAGAAATTACTTTTAGGATTTATAAATCAAAGAACACTTTGCTTCAGATTTTTCCTAACTTAGAAGGCTCTCGGTTCTCACGAACACAGCATAAAAGGAAAGTGATTTTTAAAAGATATTGGGCCTCGTGTATTAAAAAGAAAGTGCTGGATTTCATCCAGAAGCAAACTGGTAATTGTGTTAAAATGTGCATGCTGAAATCTCTCCCTGAGCTGCCTCTTGAAGTTGACCAGGTCATGCTCACGTCTGCCAAAATTCCAAAATTGGCACTTCTTCTTAAGTCAGTGTAGAGGGATTGGCCAGCTGGAAAACTGCCTGAGGAGTTCCAATAATTTGAAAATCATCAACATAAATTTCTCCCTAAAAAGAATGCTTCTTCTGGGGAAACTGAACCACTATTCTAGAAGGCTGTTGACACATAGATACCTTACCGACAGCACATCCAGGAACTGGACTGCATTTATGCTTACAGGCCCAAAACTGACACCCACTTGGAAAGAATGAAAATGAGCACAGCCCCATCTCCTAGCAAATAAAGAGTCTTAGTTTTTTAAAAAAAAAAAATCTTTAACAATGTATGATACAGGGCTATTTTGGCTTAAGTGTACCCTATCTGTGCTAGAATCTTTCACCAATGGTTCTTAAAGTAGCTTTGGATGGAAAATCACATTGATTTCGGGTAGAATTGAGAGCAGAATGGAGAAATGCACTAGTTTTTCCTAATAAAGTTGTCATTAACTCAAAGACTTTTACCAAAAGTAACCTGACCAAAGTACACTGTATAGGAAATTAAACACTGAACCGGTAACATCTTTACAAAACCCACTGAGGGTAGCCACAATCCTTACCACTACACTAGTGGGGCGTCCCATCTCTAAAATCAAGTTATGTACGCTATTTATGGGACAAAATTTGGGGCACCCTTTGATCAGCTTAATTCCTCCTACCAGAGAATTCTTTTTTATTGATTGATTTTAGAGAGAGAAAATGAGGAGGAGAGAAAGAAAAAACATTGATTTGTTGTCCAACTTATTTATGCATTCATTGGTTGACTCTCTTTGTATTAAATGTATTGAAGTAACGGGTTAACAAAGTTATACAGGTTTCAGGTGCATCATTAGACAACACATCATCTGTTGTGTGTGTTGTGTGTTCTCCATGCCAAGTCAAGTCTCCATCTATCCCCATTGGTTGATTTTTGTCTGTGCCCTGACCTGGGATCAAGCCCACAACCTTGACATATGAGGACAATGCCCTAACAAGCTGAGCTACCTGGCCAGAGCCTTAGCAGAGAAATCTTAACCCAAAGATAAGCTCTTTTTAAATTTTTTGTTCTGTGATCTTTCAATCCCATGAATTCGTATTTCTGAAGGGATAATGATCATCAACATTTTCTAAAACACTTCCATGGAAGACACAGTGAGCCAAAGTGATGACATCAGCTGAGGAGACAAAACTCTTCTGAGAATTACCATTCCTAGTCACTCACACACTACAACTTAAAGAGTACTAAGAAATGGATTTTCGCTTAATGCTTTGATATGCATGTCATTAACCCAAAGTGCCATTTTTTCAATGAAGGAAACAGTGAGGAATGTCAACAGCACACCCATTTAATAAATTACAGCACAAGTGCATGAAAAGTTTCTACAAACCTAGAAAAACAATAAAGTAGTGCTTTCTGATGGCATGTATTTTCACATAAATCAGGACAATTATTCTTACATCAGTTCTGAGTGACTAGGAAGGAATTGTTAGTCCAAATTTATAGAGGAGGAAATAGGAAGCGTTGTTTAGATGTTATTATGGAGGGACGAGCTACCTGGATGAAGTCACCGAGAATAATGATAATGACATTGTTGGGAAGGAAGCAAGCAGGGCAGGTACTGAACCGTCCAAGACTTGGGCACAGTGGCCAGAATGAGAGGCCACACATAAGATCTGTGGCTAATTCTGAGAACTACACTTATACTAAAGGACTACTTCGCATTCAAATGTCTAGTTCTGTTAAAAAGCTGACAGACTGAGCTATCACTCGGCCTGATGGCCAAACACATAACTTGATTTAGAGCACAAAAATCCTTTGTATATGAATTTGGTCTTCTTTCAGCTGTTGAAGACATTTTGCTTTTGACTTCATGGTGCAAAATGCATTTCAAGATGAACCAAAAAAATAAGTAAACACATTCATCAGGCAACACTTATTGGGTGTTCTTTGACTTCCTCTCATCATACTGGAGTCATCCCAGGTGTTGCCTTCTCAAGGATACCATGATGCCTGGCTAATAGAGTCACACCTGCCCCCTTCCATGTCTAGCTCATCGGCCTGATTAATGTCATTCACAGCTATCTGAAATCATCTCATCTACTTGCTTATATGTTTACTAGAGGCCTGGTGCACGGGGTCCATGCACTGGTGGGGGTGTGATCTGCGGGGATCTGCCCACTGTGGGAGTGCCGCTCATGCTGGTCAGCCAGGCAATGCTCCCACTGTGGGAGCACACTGACCAACAGGGGCAGCTCCTGCTTTAGGTGTCTGCTGCTGGTGGTCAGAGTGTGTCATTGCAACTGTCCCACTGGTCGTTCTCTGTTCAGTGGCTGGGCTTTTATTATACAGGATTTTCTTTACCTTGCTTGTCATCCACCCCAACAAGCAGCTCTTGAAAAGCAGGGAGTGTGCCCATTTTTATCAATGCCACCATCCCCAGTGCGTTGAACAGTATCTGGGTGCAGTAAGGACTCAATTTATATTTGAGGAGAGAATAAAGATCTCCCAACTTTTGCAAAATATGTTGTACAAAATAGTAATTTTGCATATGTTATTGCAACTGATTTTCGGAAAAAATGATATGAAGTGACTACGCTTAGAATATACGTTTAGGAAACATCCTCCTATACCCCCAAGCTGAAAGTTTAGACAACATAACATCAGTGTTCACAGACGGGAACAATTGTTAAGAGACACCCACCCATGCTCTCAAGATGTCTTCAGTGCCAGACACTTGCCAGATTGAGCTCCATCTGCTGTGTTCACTCGACGTTCCAGATGTAGGAGCAAGCACTGAGCCCAGATAGCTTTCAGTGATGTTTAGTTTCCTAAACAGTAGGAAGTACTGTGAACTACTAGAAATCCACCCACTGAGCTCCTCTGGTTAGCCCAGCTGGCATCAGAGCTAAGGCTTGTTCCTACATACCCTCAAGCTAAAAGCAATCCATTTCTCTCTGCAAGATAGTATTAGTCCGTCTACAAAGTGAAAATCTATACTTGAAAAAGCATTGATTTTTTAACCCCTTAGTTAATTTGTATTATTATTTTTTGTTTAAGACAGATACAGTGATACACATTATATACAGGATGTGCCCAAAACTCTACACACACTTTAACAGCTGCTAGCTCAATTTTGAAAATGAAATGTAGTTTGATAAACACTGCATTTATAATTATTCAAAGTGTGTGTGTACATTTTTCGGGGACACCTATACTTTTCAATTTGCTGTTTTTTGTTTTGTTTTGTTTTCTTATTTAAGTGTTACCAGATTGCTCTCTTTTATCAAAGCATATTTCTTTTTCTTCCAGTGTGCACAACTAGATTTTATTTTTTAGCTCCACAAACAGGTGAGACTATATCTTTGAGGTCTTCCCTGGGGTGATGCATGTTTATGGGCAAATAAAAGTCAGGAGCCTGACCCATGAATGGCCGCAAAGGGGCACATCCAACGGAGCCCTCGCCATAACTGCAATGTAAATAACATATAAATTTCTATCATGTTAAGCCAATAAATCTTAGGCATATTCTGTTACTCAGTTAACATTATCTCCCATCATACTATTAAAGGTGGAAATTTGAAGAGTATAAAACTATATTGCCTGTTTCCACATTGATTATTCTAGGCGAACTTCAGAATTGTCTTGTTGGACTGAAATCAGAATTACAATGAATATATGTTAATTAGAATAATTTATCATAATTATAATACTGTATATGTTATCCAGAATAAGGTATATGTATCCATTTATTCCAATCTCATTTTTAATTTAGGAGCTATATATTTCTTGCTACTTTTATTCTGAGATATTTGGTTTATTATTAGTTTGTTTTATTATTTGCAATTATATTCAGAATAGTTTTACCAAACCATTTTCCTGCTTATAGTTTTATCAAAGCCATTTTACGTATTTTGTGACCAGTCATATTATTAGATATTTCTATTCTTTCTAAACGTACTTTTTCCTATTGATTGTCTTGGATTTTTAAAATATATATTCATATAATCTGTAAATAGTAATAAAATTGCCGCTTTTTTCCCAATGTTCATAATTATTATTCAAACTTTTGCGTAATTTAAATGCGTAAACAGAAAACTATTAAATGATAATGGGACAATGAGGCATACCTGCCTTATTCCTGATTTCAGTGGAGATGCCTGGAGTATTTCATTACCAAGAATAATGCAAACAGCTCTAACCGGTTTGGCTCAGCCTGCGGACTAAAGGGTCCTGGGTTGGATTCTGGTCAAGGGCATGTACCTGGGTTGCGGGATCGATCCCTAGTAGGGGAGGTGCAGGAGGCAGCTGATTGATGTTTCTAATTATCTTTCTACCTTCTTCTCTGTAAAAATCAATAATATATATACATACATATATATATATATATATATATATATATATATATATATATATATATATATA
>PVJC01026218.1:0-24161 GCA_004026665.1 Murina feae
TTTTAAATAATGCACATTAAAAAATGTATCCTTACAAATTGTTATGCAATCCAAATACACAATAGATTGGAAAACATTTTTTAAAAAAGTCTTGGGCTGAGGGTAGGAGTGAGCTGGAGGGAGTAAATTGGGGGGAGGGGAGAGGACATATGTAATACTTTCAACAATAAAGATTAAAAAAGAAAACCCAATGTAAAAAGATCAAAACAACTAGAACAGTACAGGTTTTATATGGCTCTGACTTTACAGTTTTCTTACTGCATCATCAATGTCAGAAATCTGTTCCGTCAGCTGGCTCCATTGCTTGGGATTTAAGGAAATACTAGTACCTTTTCTTCTGGTTTCATTTCACTTTCTGGATCCATCCAACATTCTTTAATATCAATTAAGACTTTTCCTTTCAAGTCCTGAATGTTGACAGGCCTCATTTGCCTAATCTGAAACATTATCTCTACTGCTTAGAAGATGACGGGCTCTTGAAGCTTCAGTAGTCTTTTGCTTCTTATTTTATTTTATTTTATTTTATTTTATTTTATTTTATTTTATTTTATTTTATTTTACTTTATTTTGTTAAGTTGATGGGGGTGACATTGGCCAACATGAACATATATGTTTCAGATGTGGGTTCCAATGTTATAAGATCTGTATATTGCACCATGTGCCCATCACCCAGAGTCAAATCTTCTCCTGTCACCTTATATTAGGACTGCCTTCTCCCCCCACCTCCTTCTTTCTGACAACCACCGCAATGCTGTTTGTGTTCATGAGTTTCAGTTTTATATCCCACATATGAGTGAAATCATAGCTTTTTAACTTTAGCCTTTTCTGACTGACTTATTTAACTTACCATAATGTTCTCCAGGTGCATCCATGTTGTTGCAAACAGCACTATTTCATCCTTTCTTATGGCTGAGTAGTATTCCATTGTGTATGTGTGCCACATCTTTATCCAGTTCTCTATTGCGGGACACTTTGCTTGTTTCCATGCTTTGGCCACCATGTGTAATGCTGAAACACAAGGATGTTCCCTCTCTCACTGCTCCATGCTCACTCTGCTGGGCTCCCTGCTCCCTCTGGCCTCACAGCCCTCTATTCCTCCAGCCTGGCCAAGAGAAGTGCCTGCTACTGCCAGCTTTCTTCCTTTTCCCTGCAGGCCAAGCCCTGAGCTCCAGACTGCAGAGCTGCATCTGCGAGCCATCAGCACCTTCAGGGTGGAAGCGTCCAGCTGGGGTTCCTGGCCAGCCTGAGTGAGGGGCTGATGGCTGTTTTCAGGCTGGCCATGCTCCCCAGCGATCCAAGCTCCCGGCCTGTCCTTTTTTTCTTTTCTTTTCTTTTTTTTTTTGGCGCGGGGGGGGGGGGGGGCATTATTTATCTTCTATAATTGAAACTTTGTAGCCTTGAGCAGAGCTCAGGGCCAGCCAGGGCAGGCCTTGGCTTCCTCCATCACCGGGGGCAACCCAAGCCTCCTGCTCGCTCCAGCTCTGTGGCTGCTGCCATCTTAGTTGGGTTAATTTGCATACTTGCTCCTGATTGGCTGGTGAGGTGGCCTGAATGTAGTGGAGGACTGTTAATTTGCATGGTTCTCTTTTATTATATAGGATTCCTCTGACATCACTAGTATTTTGCTTCTTTATAGGTTTTTCTGAAGAAACTTGTTTTTTCCTCTTTAATTCTTTGTCAACTTCACTGTCAGAATCACTTTGAGAAGAGCTTGAAGAAACAAGTTCCTTGGATTTGGGCAGTGCTCCACTCCTGCAACCGACCATCTCTGTGCTTACTCTCTCACTCACTAGTCTCTTCTGACTTTTTCCTCTAAGGAGCCAGGAGGAATCAAGGTCATGCCTTCAACATTTTGCTTAGAAATATCTTCAGTTAAATGCCCAATTTCATCACAGCTTCTACAGTAGAAGTTAGAAGATGATTATAATTCAGCCAAGTTCTTCTCCACTTTATAACACGAACTGTCTATCCCCCATTGTCCAGTAACATTTTCCTCATTACCATCTGAAACTTCATTAGAATGGCCTTTATGTTCTGTATTTCCACCATTTTCTATTTAAGATGACAAGTATTCTTTTAAGAAGATGTAGGCTCTCTCTATAGTTCTGTGCTTTTCTTTCTAGGCTCTCCCTGGAATTGCTCTCAACAGTCATTTACAGGCAATAATCTTTTCCTAGGATGTACTCCCTGTTACCCAGTTCCAAAGCCACTTTCACATTTGTAGGTATTTCAGGGAGCTCTCTGGGACCTCATTTAGAAGGGTACTAATTCCATTTACAAAGTCTTCACTCTAATGACCTAATTGCCTTCCAAAAGCCCCATCTCCTAATGCCATCATATTGGAGATTAGACATTAACATAAGAATTTTTGGGGAACACAAATATTCAGTCTATAGAACCATGTAAAGCATATTATAGATCTGGGGGTTAGGATAGGATATGGACATCCTTTTTGGCAGTCACTATTCAGCCCACTATAATTGTCTTTTCAAAATTCTGAAAATACAGTATTAGGGGAACTATTTAGTATGGGATATCAATGTCTAATTTTTCATAAATAATTGTGTGCTGATTCATATTATTTTCCCACTATAAAAATTTTTAATTAGTTTGACCCTTATTGCAATTAACATTTCCAGAGTCCTTTTAACTACAGTTATAATTTGCATCTAAAAATAGGTTTCGTGTTACTGACATTTTGTGGACCATGCACTATTGACACCTCTCTTGTCTAGTTGTCAAAGTGAATCAGTCAGCAGGGTTTTAAAATGGACCACTTTTTTAAAAAAACAACTTTCCAGGACTAGATTCCAATTTTAATTCAGTTATGGTTGGAAAAGAAAATATTTGGTTCAGTTTAATTCCTGTTATAAATTTGGGTGAGTTGTCACCTAAACTTAAATATTGTACATTAATTTGGCATTCCTTTTATATAATAAAGAGGAAATAGAGAGCAAAGGAGCATATTAATTCCTTTAGATGGAAACAGGCTGTTTTAGAGGTAAGATGTAAAAAATAACTCGTGCTTTATCTCTAAACTATCTAGAAAAATTTATTGTGATGCTAATAGTCTCCTAACCACTACTGATTTAATTTGGGATTAGTTTGCTAAGCATATTATTTTTGGACTGTATTTTGAAAGATAAACTTCTGGATTCCCCACCAGAGGTGGAGAATGTCTGACACGCGTGCATGCTCTATAAGGCCCGTAAAATCATTTGGTCTGGCCCCGCCAAGTCATTAGGGCTGAGTTAATTAAATGTTTGACCAAGTACAGCAGGCTAATTTTTAAGCTGATAATTTTGTATGGCCCACAACTGATATTATAAATATCCAAATGGCCCTTGGCAGAAAAAAGGTTCCACACCCCTGGCATAGACTATTAAATTGATGTATCCCGATTTAGATTTGGTAAGTTGAAGAAAGAATTATTCATTAAAAACATGTAAAGAAACATTCTGATATTCTGTACAACTGAATGAGAAAGACCCTTGAATATAATACTCGAATCTAATTATTGACCATTGCTGATATTTTCATTACTGTTTTTTCTTAATTCTCACCCAAGGATATGTTTTTATTAATTTTAGAGAGAAAGGAAAGGAGAGGGAGAGAAAGAAACATCAATGTGATAGAGAAACATCAGCCGGTTGCCTTTGAAATGCACCCTGACCAGGAATCAAACCCACAACCTGGGTATGTGCCCTGACCAGGATTCAACCTGCAACCTTTCAATGTATGGAATGATGCTCCAAACAACAGAGCCACACCAGCCAGGGCTGGTTTCATTACTTCTTTATCCTAGATTTTCTTCATAAAGTAATCAACTCAGATTGATTTCTAGAAGATAAGGCAAAGTTCTTGGGGGTTAGCATATCTTCCCACATAAGTTTTTGAAAAACACTTTGTGGGGATTCAGAATGAGCCCCCCCCCCAATATGTGCCTCTGTGGTGTGCAGATTACTTTGAGCTAAAGGCAAACCTAGTCACAGGCTCAGGAGAAACTTCTGCTCCCCTCCACCCCCCCGCAACTACCTAGAAGGACTCGAATCAGGGGTCTTGCCCATAATAAGATACTATCATAGATAGATACCCTTATTTCTCTGCAGAGCAAGACAGACTTCTGTTTACTAAACATCTGCTCTTAGTGTCCTGCAATGGCCCTTTGAAGCCCCCGCGGTGCACTCTCTCCCTAGCTCAGGGTCTCTTACACACCTCAGTCCCCCCTTCTATCTTGGAACCTCTTGTGCATGTGGGGTCTCTGACTCTCTCAGATATGTGGGATTCCCATACACATGTATGTATTACATTTGGTTATTTCCTCTAGCTAATCTACCTCAGGTCTATTTGATTACTAGATGAGCCAGAAGAATCTGGAGGGTAGAGGGAAGTGTATTCCTCCCCCACAACTTGAAATAGTCAAATATTTTCAGTAGTCATCAAGTGACCTTGTGTCAACAACAATGATATATTGTAGTCTATATTTTCAAAAACATTATAGAAAATATAGATATGAATACGTTGGAACAATGATGAGTTTTTAAAGATTTTGAAGGGTAGCTGGGATTTTGCATTCCAAAGAACAAGTATTTGAATTCCAATGGACAAGGCAGGAGAGATTATGTGCAAGAATTGAATGTGGGACTTCATCATGGAGGCAAAACTGAAGGAGGATATTTGTAAGCAGCCAGAACAGCCTCCAAGTTGGTGTGTTCAAGTGGATTCAGTAACAATGGGCCAGACAAAAAGATACTAGTCATGGAACCAATTTGATCACTTGCTGGTCATTAACACTTTGGGAAAATCACTTCATACTTCTGATTATTCATATCTGCATCCATAAGTGTGATTTAAAAATACAACTTTCTCTAAGTTTGGGTGATTATGATAATTAATTTAAGCTTTAGAAAAATATTAAATGCTCTAAAGTACTTTTTCTCAATGCACTCTGTTATAACTAAAATCCATTATAAAACATGGGATATATGTGAATTGCAAATAAACCAAATTTGCTGATACCACTGCCAGATTCTAGCTATAGTAATTTATACTTATTTTTTAGAGGAGAATAAGCTTTACGCCTATTTGGACTGAAGGAAGCTTTCCAGAATAGTTGCTTTCCCAAATTCAAGGACAGCCTCCTCACTTGTTTTAAGAATTGTTGGTCTTCTATTGTTTTTTGTTCTTTGTTTTTGGGTTTTTGTTTGTTTGTTTGTCTGTCAAACACACAAATTCTAAAATACTGTCTTGTATTTTTAAAACCAAAGGCATTGCATATATGCATTGTATAACAATATCTGCATAAATATGTATTAAAATATACCATATTAACCAATGTAGAGAAAAGGATGTAAAATCTTCTAGTATTGCCATTCCTGCGGCGAGGGGGCGGGGGGGGGGGGGAAGCTCTAGGTATAGATTGGTCTAGACTAGTTAGGTTAAGGCCCTGTGAACATTTTGTAGAATTTAGAACGTGGACTTGTCAAGATTTCTGTTATTATGATCCTTGTGTGGCCCTTTATAAACCATAATGATAATTGGGCATAGACTGGATGGACAGAATCCAATTTTTAGGAATGCCTCATGCTTTCCTCAGAGGCTTTGCCATGAAACTCAAGCCAGCTCTCTCTGCCAGAGGGAACAGAGAGAAAATGTATTTCCTACCTGTGGATGTGCTGGTTACTTGAGGTAGGATGGAGCTACTATGCTTCAATTATCTGGCTTTAAAAAGTCACCAAGGCTCCCAAGGATGTGAGCCTGTACCCACTGCTGTGACCCAGACTTAGGAGACCCATTTAGGTGAGCTCATCATTCTCAGCACAAGTTAAAACTTTAATTTTGGCTTTATCTCTCAGATTTTATCCATGACTTCCTAATTTCCAGTCTTCATTCTAGATGCCCCCCCTCCCCCTCAGTTTCTCACTGACTTGGCTACTAGAATGCAGACTTTCCTCATCTCTCATACCAACCTCATCTGACCTAGCTGCTGGTCAGCTTTCACTCAACACCTCAGGTCAGGTGGCCCTGGATGCAAGGCAGGCAGCTGGTTATGTAATAGGAAGAGTTGACGTTTTCTTAGCATTAATCTAAGCAAGGGAATGTTTGGGCCAAACCAAATAAACTCCTGTGTACTAGCTGTTATCCAGTCATCACCAGATCTAAGATGAAATAAAGATATTTGATGTATTAGAGGGGGTTAGCAGGTTCATCTGTTGCCCAGACTTGATTAGGAGGTATGAATTCCAAACCAGAGGATTCCTAAAATACTTTTCTTTTTCATGACCTTGTCTGTCTCATTGTAAGACATGTGTATTATTGATAGTATTTCTAATAATTTTCTTTTAAACTTTCTACTTATTTTCATTGTCCATGGATATTTTCTTTAACTGAATTATTACTCAATGAATGCCAATAAATTCCCTTCTCATATTGGTGGATATGTAATCTATTGTTGCTTATTATTTTAAAAACTAATTCTTCATTTTATGTTTTTTCTCATGTACATATTTAATGATTGTGTTCATACTTTAGTTATCCTTTTAATGTATTGGCAAAGAAATATAAACCTAGATATATGCATATATGCATGCAAGGTGAGGCAAAAGTGGTTTACAGTTGTTCATATGGAAAATAATACAAAATTAATAAATAATAATGCATGAATAAACTTTGTGTTTTGCATACTCACAACTGTAAATCTACTGTTGCCCAATCCTGTGTATTCAATTTTGTTCATTATTAAACCTTGGTCACAATGTACTGGAATGAGTTATAGCTAATGGCTCAATGAGGCTTATAGAATTCAATTATACATGTAACCCGTGTTTTCCATTTCTTTAGATAATCTGGAGTCTGCTCTACCTCTCCTCCTCTGTATTGCCTTCAAATACCACACTTCAAAAAACAGTGACCGGACTTACCAATTCCACGCATAAACCAAAGAAGTCTATTCAAGTAGGAATCTGTCAACAGGTAAAGTTATACTCTGTTTTCTTGATTATGCCCACAAATAAAAGCCATAAGTTGTGTAAAATATTATAGAATTGTTCACAGGAAAGTAAGTGAGGCCAATGAGTGTGTATGATTTGGACCTTGACTATTAGTCATCTCAAGAGTTGTTAATAATGAACAGGTAACAAACTTGAAAGTATAATTTTTCAAGGGTTAATTGGTCTTGGATTCACTTTGCAACGATTTAGTTAAGATATCATCAGATTTCAATTTATGTGGAAGAAACAAAACAGGTAGGAGATAGGGAAGTGTTAAGAGGTAAATAAATAGTGACTTGTAATTTGTAGTATGTGGTTACAATTAAAATTAAGGAAATATGATGGAAATAGAAAAAGATCATATACTAAGATAAACTGCTAAATTGTGCAGAGGAAAATAAACAGCTCAATCATATAATGGTTTCACTTTTTCTTTTTTAAAAACATATTTTTATTAATTTCAGAGAGGAAGGGAGAGAGAAAGAGAGAGAGAGAGAAACATCAATGATGAGAGAGAATTATTGATGGGCTGCTTCCTGCCCAACCCTCACTGGGAACCCAGCTGACAACCCAGGCATGTGCTCTGACCAGAAATCGAACCATAATCTCTGGGTTTGGGCAATGAGTTCACTTTTTCTGTGAGCATAGATTTCTATCTGTAAAATGGAAATCTCAACATCAACCTAGCTCATTAGTAAATGTTAATATTAATAACATTTAATATTAGTAAATTTCAATATTATTCACTTGCTATAATTAATTAAAATGTAGAATTAAAATTAGTTAGAAATGTTATTATGACTCTTGAAATGACTGAAAAATAAATCATCCAGTTGTATTTTTAAGTGTTTACTATAGCAGAAGTAATAAAAGCAACAAGAGTTTATTTAAACTCATGAACTAATAATGAAATATTTTTCCCCTTTATACAAGCAGGAAAATTGCAGAATAAGGACTTTAAATTTCACAATTATTTTTACATTCTGGTAATAAAATAAAGTAGATGCCCACATAAATGCCCTTTGGCATTTCCTTAGTATTCTTCTATGTTTTTAAAAAAGATATTTTCAAGCAATAAGAAATGTGACTACTTTAAAATATACTAACAAACTTCACTAATATGTAAACTCATATTCCTCAGACAGCTTTCAAAGGTTGATTGCTATTTCCAGCTCATTTAACCCTCATGTACAATGTCTCTTTTTCTCTTTCTTTCTTAAGTATTAATATTTTTAAAAACATATTATTTCCAGTGCCCCTGTGCTATAAGCCGAAATTCAAGTTAAATATAGAGATAATTTCGGTTATTGCCAAGAAAGCAAAAATTATTACAAAAGCAAGACTGTAAATATACTGAAGACATTCAAATCTTTCATGTCATCAACGTGTATCAACTAGTAGATCATGGCAAGTAAATGGTGATCAAATACTGGAAGTCCTAATCAGACTAACTACACAAGAAAAAAACAACAAAGGTATCCAAATCGGAGTGAAAGAAGTAAAATTGTCTCTGTTTACAGCAACCCAAAGATTTTGCCAAAAACTATTGGAGCTAATCAGTGAATTTAGTAAAGTTGCATAATACAAACAAACAAATATTGGTGTTAGGGAACAAAGTTATTTGTAATTTAATATCAATTGTATGAAATTATGTGTGATCATTGTTTCCACAGGAGAATGGGTTGTCCTACGCCATAAAGCAAATAGTTATGTTCCTCGGCATATCCAAAAAGACAGTACCTTTCTTTTAATAAACAATAATGTACTATCCATTTGATTAAGAGAATATCATTGCTACAAAAAATACGTCAAATCTTTCATTCAAAAATT
Source organism: Murina feae (assembly GCA_004026665.1). Taxonomy (NCBI): domain Eukaryota; kingdom Metazoa; phylum Chordata; class Mammalia; order Chiroptera; family Vespertilionidae; genus Murina; species Murina feae. The sequence continues at coordinate 8,820 of PVJC01026218.1, forward strand.
TTTCTAAACCTATAAGATTAGAAATTGTATGGTTTTAATGACCTAAGTTAACAGTTGGGTTTAGAAAACAGATCTGTGCTAAAATAGTTTTAAGTAAACTCAGTTTTTGTTTTTCTTTCAATAAATGGTTATATGAAAACTCATTTTGGATTAAAAAATATTCAGTTTTAAGTGATGCTAGCCCCATTTTCTTTATACTTTGAAATCAGATTGAGATTGCTTTTATTTATTTTTTTTTTTATTTTTGGTTGGTATTTCAGTACAGATCTGAAACCTTAACATCTCTTCAAGTAATGTTTGGTTCCATAAACAAATTAAATGCTTTTAGGTCCTAGCACATAGCAGTCAAAGTTACATACCGCATTCAATTTTTCAAGTTCCTTTTCTGAAAACTTTCTGAGTACAAGGGTATTAAAAATATTCATGAATGATACAGATGTAGCTATAACTGGAAAATACTATTTTAATGTCGATCAAGAGTGAAATACAAAAATGAAAATAGGGTTTAAATATGTATTTCATTATTTGAATACAGGTTACCCGAATTTCAAAGAGAAGAGCAGAAATGCCACCACCTGCAGGTGGTCCACCACTACACCCACCTCCTGATGGAGGATGGGGCTGGGTAGTGGTTGCAGCGTCTTTTATCTCCATCGGATTTTCATACGCATTCCCCAAAGCCATCACAGTATTCTTCAAAGAAATTCAGCAAATATTCAGCACTAGCTACAGTGAAATAGCATGGATATCATCCATTATGCTGGCTGTAATGTATGCAGGAGGTAAGGTTCTTTTGAATAAATGTAATTCTAGATTAAGAAAACAATTCGTCCACCCCACAATGTTGTACATGTAGCATTTTGGTATATTAAAACCCTGTTTTCATATGAGCCACTTAAAATCAACTAAACTGGTAATTGGAACGGAATTTTTAATAATTTTAGTGATTCAATATCATAAACTATTCACATCATTCTGAGTCTTACTAGAATAGTTGTTTGTATGAGGATTTCTTTGTACAAACTAAGATTTACTAAATTATGGACCTTCTAAGACTCCATTTAATTTGGAATAAAGTCTATATACTACAGTATTCATATCATCTCTTACGATGCTACCGTTAATTGAAATGTGTTCTCCTGAATGAGAAAGAAACTCAAGTTATCACTGACAGTGGATAAGCCAAAGAAGTACTTCACCTTAAGCTGTGAAAATGGAGTGTTATTATGTACCTTTTGGATCCATTCAGGTTTGCATGATTGAAATAATTCTTTATCTCTGTAGTACTCATTAAATAAGACACTTTAAAATTTAAATGGTTGCCTGACAATTATCTTGTTACATTTCATATTCAAATGAGCATTATTCATGAGAGATAGTGAATAAATCAAAGTACCATGTCATTTCTGAACGTTAAAAATTATATATGTATATATAGAAATGAATTAGTACATTTGTATGTCACCTATACTCCTTAAATCAATTTCAACAGCAGAGCAGACTGTCTTATAGATTTTTTGAGTCATTTCTTGAAATATTTAGATTTGAGTTTTCATTTTTCAGTGGCATATGTGACTTTAAGAGACAGGTATAAACTCAGAATACGCTGCTTAAAGTACTCATACAAATCATCTAGTGCAATTCATTACTTTCCAGGTGAGGATAATGTGGCTCATAGTGATTGAACTATATCATCAGTAACAATATCAGTATTAAGGTTCAGCTAAAACCTCTCTAAATGTTTGTTGTGTGTCATATGACCTAATCTTATTAATAACCTATAAAATAAGTATGAACTTCTCTCCATTCTGTAGCTGAGGACAGAGAGAGAAAACAAAAAGTCTTTCCAAGTGACACAACTCATTAGTGGCAGATAGAAATTGGGACCCCAAACAGTTCATCGCTGTGCCGTTCTGCCTTTCTCATGTCTCCCTCTTTACCTGAAGAAAATGGCAAACCTAATTCAGGCCTTTGCCCACCAAAGTCATCTGTTTAGTGACATAATAATTATTCTTTAGTATATTGTCTATTGTACACCGAGGTAAAAATTTGATCCCCCAGTAATCCTGTGTGTGTGTATGTGTGTGTGTTTTCCACTTTTCTGTGTGTTAGCAATTTTACATTAATTCAGTATATGTCTCCCTTACCCCTTTGGTTATGTTAAGTTGGTGCATTTTTTTCCAATAACAATAGGTATCTTTAAAATGCTATTTGGCTATGTCATCAACAAATTCTGCTTCTAAAACAGCTTCTGAGATTCTCCTTTGGAAGTGGCTTGAAGGTTTGTGACTGCTATTTCTGATGGCTGTAGAAGTAGCAGATACTGTGCTTCAGGTTTTCTTTCTCGATCCCAGAGGTTAGGGTTCTTTAATAATGACTTGCTAGAGCAACACACAAAGTCATCCTGTCTAGAGCTCCACTAATGTTAAGATATATTGTCTCCTGCTCCCCTTCTTAAGTACAACTGAAACAGGTTCCTTTAGTGAATTAACATTTCTATTGAATTTAGAATTCAGGTCCTTTATATTCATAATTTTATGTTGAGTAGATAGTTGATGAACTCATAAGCAAGAAAAAACAATGTATAACTTTTTAATTAAGTCAAGTCTTAATTGACTTTATTAGTTTTAAGCAAACAACCTCAAAGTCCCAGTGCCTTACGGCAATGCTAGTTTATTTTGCTCAAGCAATGCATTCTCAAGCAGAGTTTCATCCAGTGGCTATGCCATCACGTAAGGCTGTGTAGTGTTCCTAAATCTGCTCCATCCATCTGGACAGAGAATGAGTGCAGACAGCACGGAAGATCAATGGGATATTTTAGGGGCCGGATCTGGAAGGAAAAAAGATGTCATTTATGTGCAATTCCACTGGTTAGAACTCTTATACCTCCCTACCTAGAGGCAGGGCTTGGGGTTGCTGGGAAATGCAGGCTTCCTATAGCATCCAGTGAGACTCAGACAGAGCTTGATATCCCAATGATCGTTCTCCATTCAGTGAAAGTAGGATGTGTTTATTTTTTTCTTTAATATTTGAAAGGTCTCTATTTATAGAGGCCTTTTAGAATGATGATTACAAAATAAATTCAAAGACCATAAGGTGAAAAGGCATATAATTTATTATAAAGTATGAATCTCTCTACCAAGTGACTAAAATATCCTATTCAACATAATGCTAATTGCATTAGCTTATCTAACATCTAAGATCTGACACACTCATTAGGGCTTAGCACTCAAGCTATTAATCACCACAGTGGGGTCACTGGGTAAGATGGAGTGTGGTCAGAGGCCTGGCCTATAATGTCAGGGCTGGAGTCTCTTGTAGTAATTAGTTGGCATCTGGGCTTTGGTAGCAAGGTATTATCTTCCCTTCTGATGTCCGTATTAAAAATGAAGCTAATAATATGTATGCGGGAAAGATGGGCAGGAATGCAAATTCTGTTTATCCCTTACTTCATTCTTAGAGTAATGGCATTAAGTCACACAACCCATCTGCTTGTCCATATGGTCTCCTGGACTTCTAACGGATTTCAGCAATAGGTCAAGCCGTGTGGTCACCCCATTAATAAAGCACTAAGTAGAAGTAGAAAACATACTGAAATTCAAACTTTCCACATTGTTTTTAGTGGAAATGAGGATTTATTTTGCAAACCGTGATTACACAGGATTACCTTTCAGTGCAATCTTTAGCTTTGTTCCTCTATCAAAAGATAACGGGAATGGATTTAGCTGCATAATTACTGAATGCAGATTTGGAGCTGCCAGTATCTGTGAGGACCGCATGTCGTTTTTCTGGGGATGTATTTGTAATGACTTGGAAGACTCAGCTGTTTTGGAGAGGGGGCTTGGCCCTGTCTTCTTGGTAACTTACTCTTCTGTTTTATGTGAGTGGTGAGCACCAGTTGTACTAAAGCAAGGGTGATGGTTTCATGATGCCCTGCTCTCCACAGGAGACCGAGCGTTAGACCAGGGGACTTATTTTACTAGAGGCCAAGAAGCAAAAAGTTTTAGGCATAAGAGGTTGGTGACCATAATATACAATGTGTATTTTCCTATTCTTTTTAAAGTCTAAATAAATGTATTATATTATTTTGCTTTATGCTTTAAATATTTTTCAGAATAAAGGAGACAAAGGAAGTCATATAGGGCTGTATCTTAGCTTCAAGGATATGATAAAAAATTTTATTTCATTCCTGTGTTTGAGATACCAAAGGCTTTCATCTTAGCTTCACAAAAACTAGAGAGAACCAGGTACATGTGGGCAGTCCTGGGCAAGCAGGCTGGGTACTTCTTACGCCTGAGCCACAGTAGATTATTTTTCCATTCAGGAACACAGATATTGCTGAAGTTTTCTTAGGAAGTACAGTACAGTGTGGCAGGAACTGTTATGCTCACCATTCATCCAGGGTCCCTGTGTATTTCGCAGCTTCTTTACACATAGGTTGAGGCCAAGTGACCGGTTCTGACCAATGAATTGTGAGTGGAAGGATATAGCACCCCCCCCCCCGCCCCGGACACCTGAACAAGGCAGTTGGCAGCTGGTGTACATCTTCCTTTTCCCTCGTCCCTACTGCAGCAGCATAATTTCATATGACATGGCTACAGGGGGAAGGTCTTTGGTCCACTTATACTTTGAATGAAGTAAGAAACATTTTATATTATGCTTCTGTGGTGTACTATGCGAAACAACCTAGGTTATACTGATCAATACAAACACAAAGGGTTAGATTGCTGTGTAGCTACAATATAAATTATGCAAATTATGAGCGGAACTAGTACAGACTATAAGATGACCTTACTCATTTAACTTATGTCATGAGAAGGTTTCTAGGTGTGCTACTTCTTCAAATCTCTGTTAAAGAAGAGGAAGCCTTCAGTATCTCAGGAAGTGAAAAAGGAATTATAAGTGGAAATCATCATTGCCCGTTTTCTTGAGAATAAGAGAAATAGGGACCAAATCATGCCCGTGCAACTTTCTACCATTAAAGGTCTCTTTGTCTTTCTCTCTTTCAAGACAGAAATGGAAGGAGGTAGGGATCAAGAGCAGATTGCAAGAATGCTCAGCCCTGTGAAACTTTCCCAAGAGAAGCTTTCCCTACAGAGGGCTGATAATCTAGTTAAAATAATATTGAGATATTGCTAAATGCTATTTTTAGCAGAAAAAGACAACAACTTAAACTTTATTGAAATATTTTTATGTTTTAGAGTGTGAACATTTCACTTATAAAAAAGACTGCTTACTCTAAACTAAGTTATTATATCATTACATATTTTATGCACTTGTGTTTTAGTTACAAATGACAGAAACCTGGTTCAAAGCCCCTAAGGTCTAATGAGAAATGTTCCTGACTGCACATCAGAGGACCAGCATAGGTGCCAGCGTCTTCCAGGTTAACCTGCTCAGTGATTTCCATCTGCCTATCACATTGCTCTCTCCCCTCTACTTTCTCCAGTGGGGTGACCTTGTTTATGTCAGAAATTATAATGTCAGGATTTTCATGTACATAAAGTACTGAGTTTCATATTTAGGAATGTTTAGTGTTTGATTCCTGAGAGTTCCTGTTGGCTGTTGTTATTAACCACTGTAGAATAAGACCAAAGTTTGGGTACAAGGAAGATAGTCAGTCAGACTAGGGCAACCTGTGCCAATAGGTTTGGAAATACAGAGTAAAGTAAGAAATAAATAGGTCAATAGTTAGTTCTAAAAGAAATTCCAGGGCCTTTACTCATTTTCTGTGACATTTCCCTTATGCATCCTACTATTCAGGTGGTAGAGGGGACAGTGATCATTCTTTTGGGGCCATTGTATGTCCTTAAAAATCCTTCTTATGCTTAGGGATCCCCAGCTTTCCTGATTTCCCAGGTGAAAAGCTAGAAGTTCACTTTCTCAGAAGTCCTTGAACCTAAGGCACCTAGGACCTTAACATAGTGAAGCAATGCCAGGTTAGATTCAGAAACTATTGATGTGTAGAAACAGATGCCTCCAGAAACACATTCAGATGAGGTGGTTATAGATAGTCCATGATCCTAAAGCAGCACAAAGTGGTGTCAGTGTTTGGAGCCATAGGATTTGTGGTATCAGCTGTGGGGGTATATGGCCATTGATGGCAGCGAGGGTGTACATATGGGAACAGTGAGATTATTAATGTGACTTGAGCAGTGCTATGGACAGAATTGTACTTCCCCTTCCCCAATTCAACTTATGACTCTCAATGTCACTATATTTGGAGATAGGCTTTTAGGTGATTAGGTTGTATGAGGTCATGAGTAGGGTCCTATCCAATAGGATTGATAGTCTTATAAGACAAGGAAGAGAGAGCGATCTCTTTCTCTCTGTACCACACACCAAAGAAAAGCCATGTGAAGACATAGCAGGAAAGCAGCTGTACAGGGCAGCAAGAGAGCTCTCACCAAGAACCAAATTTGTTGGCACCTTAATCTTGTACTTGCAACCTCCATAACTGTGAGAAATAAATTTCTGTTAAGACATTCAGTCTGTTATATTTTGTTGTGGTAGTACAAGCTGATCAATACAGGCAGTGTCAAGCTTGGTTTCTTCAATCTCCTTCACACCCTGAGAATTGCTATTAGTCCTTTCTTCTTTAATTAAGTGGAATAGATATATCATAGATATATGTGGGGCCCTGCTGCCATCTAGCATGAAATACTTTCCTGAATGATATTGGTTAATTTGAAAACTATCCTATGGATGTCTCTTTCAGAAGAAGGAACCATTATACACTCCCTCAAACAGCATTTCTATTAGGATTGAGAATATGCAATTTTTTTCTCAAATAACTTTTCAAAGGGCCTTATAAAAATAGAAATTTCATGATTTGATATGACTTAAGTCTCATGGGTTATGTCAGAGACTTGGAAATTCCCCCCCCCCCCTTTTAAATCCTCACCCAAGGATATGTTTATTTGTTTGTTTAATTGATTTTAGAGATAGAGGAAGGGAGAGAGAAGAAAAATCTATAGGAAAGAGAAACATCCATGGGTTGCCACCCATATGCACCTGCACCCTGGGTAAATGCCCTGACCAGGAATCGATCCCACAATGCTTCGTTATACAATATGTTGCTCCAATCAAATAAGCCTCACTGGCCAGAGCTGGAAATACCCTTTGAATGCGGATTTCTTCCTTTGTTTTAACAGTAGTGACTTTGGCCAAGTAATTGCACTATTCCAGAGAAGTTTCTAAATGCTAATCCACATGGTTGTTCTTGAGCAAGAATTTGTTCATCTGGTTAGAATTACAAATGCAGATGTGGGGTTCATAGGTCTGACCTTAAGGCGAGGCTTCTGGGCCGTGGCAGAAACTCTAGCTTTGCCCAATTATTGCTCAAATATCTGTGCTCATCAGAGGTGGGGATATAAAAGGAATCCAGTTTTCCTGGTACTGGTTTGGCTCTGGGAAAGCCACATCAGGCCATCCGACATAAGCTGTGCTTTCATGATCTGAAATAGATATTTTCACCTTCATTTAATTTCACTTATGATACAGACAAGTAAAGGAACACAGTAATTGCCATGAAACTATATAAAAATTGAATGTCTTACAGCTAAGTGATCAGGAAATGTTGCTCTGAACTGAACTTGAAATATGAGGACACAGCATTATTAAAAGGAAGGGAAATGCTTCAGACTCACTTGATCTCTTCAGATGATGAGTATAACATATCTGTAAATAAGACTCTGAGTGAAATCTAAGGGGAACAAAAGGAAAAACATTTTGTATGTTTAAGTGATTTGGAGTTTCTTTTAATTTTTCCAAACTTTCACCAGGAAAACCAGTATTCGGGACTTACATTGATATAGAAGCAGAAGAATCATCTATAGACCAAAATCATAAAAGCATCACATTAGCCCTTTTAATTAAGAGAAAAGAAATTATCCAGTAAGTTTAAAATATTTGAGATTTTTCCTCAACTGGTGTAAACTGTTGTAATACCAGTGGGAAAATGAAATGGTATGTGCTGTGGAAATGACAGTTGTGAAATCCCTGTGGCACAAATAACAGATGGTTGCTTATTGGACTTCTGGGCAAGAACAAGGCTATGAAAACTATTTTTGAAACATGTCTGTCTCGGTGTTGCAGACTTCTATTATCTCCCAAAGAGTGGACATGGATCTAAAGATTGAGAAACTTTCAAAAGCCTCTGGATATTCTTTGACCCTTGTTGTTTGGGACAAAGTTTGTTTTTTTCCTCTATCAGAAACATGCAAAGGGTTGAGTTTTAATAACCTTATTTAGAGTGTCCTTGAACACTTAAGAGGTTGTCATTAACCTTCCAAATGCTTCTTGGGTACAAGAAGTATTTCACAATTTTTTTTCTCGTGAACATTGCTCCTATCGAGAAATGATACTAAATACCTTCATGTTGTGGCCAAAATATTACTAGAGCTGTTCCTTAAAAATCAAACATGATATGTCTTTGAAGCTGGATAAACTTTCCAAGAGCAGCATAACCTCTGCTCCCTAAAGTTGGCTCCCATATCACGTCAAATACAATTAAACTAGAAGTTTGAGGCAATTCATGAGTGTTTGTGGAAAAAACTACTTGTGCAGACAAAATAGCCTGGGCCACGTACTAGTATGCTATTAGCATTCCAAAATATGCTTGTGGGAGAAAAAACAAAACAATTTTTATTCACTTTGTATTTTAAATTTGTGTTTGTGACCTTTTCTTTTGTCTCTTTGACTAGTTTTATTCCCTTAGGTAAAATGAATGAAGCAGCCATTAATGTTTTATAGACATGTATATGTAATGAATAATTATCATATATAGATTTAAAAAACCTCCTACTTGTGAAGAAATAAACTTCACAAGTAGAAGTGTGAAAGTGGAAATGAATTGCTTTACCTTTTCCATATTTTCAGCATTCATGCTCCCCAGGGGTTCAATAATAGTGGCAGAAGACTATCTCACAAAGAATCTGAATTTGTTTTGTTTCAGGCAATACTTTTTGTTGCGTTAGCTAAGTTGTGAATGTTTATTTACCATAGGATGAATTTAATAAGGCCCAACTTAAATTAGCTGTTTTTACTTCCGTGATACATAATATTCATGTCCTTCCAACTGTACCTGTTGTTGTTGTTGTTGTTTTTGCTGTTACATTTTTTCTTAGAGGTGTTCCTTTCACTTATTTCTGTGTAGTGCATAATCATTGGTTTTTAAGTGAAGATGAAAAACTGATTTTTTAAAACTAAATTCCTAAACAAAAGAAGCCTCCCTCCCCTTTAGAGGTACTGTAGTGGAATAGTGGGATAGGTGGTGGAATTGGATTTGGCTGTGTTGAGATTGCTGTGCTGCCACTTAACCAGCTGAGTCGTTCTTCATGTTACTTCATGCATCCCTGCTTCAATTTATCATAAATAAAATGTCCGCGCTCTTTTCCTGTGTGTGTATATGTTTCTGCACTTTCTGTAGGCTCTTTTCATCTCCACAAGAAAGACCAGTGCAGTGATCTGGGCAAACATCCTCACCGTCCACACCTGTGTATGTTATGTTCTATTAAGGTAATGTCCCACCTTTGAGCTTATGTAAACTGTTTTGAAAACTCAAAATTATCCAAAGACTGGACAGCATCTCCAGTATGGAAACTAGGAAAAATGGGATTAAAAAGGAAAGTGTCATTTGATAATGCCTACTTTGCCATAGATTTCAACCTAAAAGGATTATAGATATGAAAAAGATTCATCTGTTACTTAGATAACAGTTTACCTATCTTTCTTCTAGAAATTGCCTAAATTAAATGTTTTAACTTTTAGTCCATGCTTTATACTCTACTTTTTAGGTTTCTTTTTCCTCATTTTTTGTTGCTTTTAATGCAATAGGCTGAGAAAAGCTATCTATAATAATAAAAGGGTAATATGCCTATTAGACCGAACAAAGCTGGGGCTGCGAGGGAAGCCTGGGTTCCCCGGTGCCAGAGGAAAGCTAGTGCTGGCAGCCTGGGGAAGGAAGGCCTACTCTTGCACAAATTTTGTGCATTGGGTCTCTAGTCATATATATGGATAAATGAGTTGCAAAAACCCATTGTAATTGCAAAGAAACCATTGATTTATCTTTTAACTGTGAATGGCTGTGTCATTTTTTGAGATTCTAAAACATTATGTACACAAAATGAGCACCACATAGGATAACATGACTCAACCAGAGAAAATTCAAAACAAAGAGGTGAAGTTGATCAGAAACATATTTTGTGAGTTTGTATTTGTTTTTGAAATAGAGAAAACCTCTACTATCAAGACAGACGAATTAGATTTTTTTTCTTTACAGAGTAGAAATACCAAGTCTAAGAAGAGATATAATAAAACAGTATGAAGTCCTGAAGGGTATGGATTATACGAATGGATATGTTAACTAAATTCCACAATATTGGAATTGCAGTGAGAGAGGAGCAAAAAAAGTAGGGCTTGAGAGAATTCTGAAAAGATAAATTTTATATTAGAATAATTCAGTAAAATTTATGATCCCAATAAAAATGAATTTTACCAAACTTTATCAAAATCAAATAAAGTTTCAATAAATTTATGAATGATAGATCTAGACATCTTTTCCCTCCTAATCTCCAGGTTGGGATAATGTGCAATAACCATATATTTCCTCAAATCCATTGTGTCATCATTGTCAAAGAGCACAGAATTGGAAGGACAATACATTTGTCCTAGTCTAGAATTTCCTTGCGTTATTGTTACTTATGTACTTATAGTTGACTAAAATTTCTTATTAGGCCATGTTTTCTTTTTCATGTAGCACACATTTATGAATTTGCTCTGTGTTTGCTTGAAATAGAATACTTTTGTGGACACATAGTTAGTTCTCATGCTAGTAAAAAAATATCTTTCTATTATGAAAAAAGAGCCAGTCATGATAGAGTGAACATCTGATGTGACTAAAATAAAATAGAGAAAAGTATATTTTTGAAGTCAGGTAGACCTAGAAATTTCCTGTTTCCAATATCTCCTTAAGCATCTTGTCTATCCTCTCTGAGCTTTAGTGATTTCTCTACAAAATGGGAGGGAATTGTAGACTCCAACCCAGATATTATGTTGTAATAACAAAAGGAATGCATAAAATAGTAATCATCATCATCATTGTCCTCACCATTGTCACCATCACGACCTTCTAATTCCTCTTCGCAGAGAGCCTAATTCCCATGTTTATTCTCTTAAATTTATCCTTACCAATAACTTCAAACCCTTCATAATCTCAATTCATAATCTCAATTTTCTAATATCTTACTCTTCACTACCAACTCCTGTCTTCCAGCCCATTTCCTTCAGTACCCCAGCTCCACTATCCCTTCACCCCCACTGGTACTATGCATCTACTAATTCTGCCTCCCTTACCACTGCTCCTTTCATGCCACCTTTACCCTCCTTACCTAGCCAAGTATCAGATTCCATGATTATCACTTCCTTGCATACAGTTTCACTTGCATACCTATCATTTATGTTCCTGTGCCCCTTGATGGGACCAGTCTGGTTAAAGTTGGCTCTGTACCTGCTCGTTGCCTACATCTACACAGCTGGATGGAACTGTAGGAAAATGTGGGGCAGGACTGACTGGCCTTCTTAAATTCATGACCAGTAATCTCAAGGAGGCCCTTAAGCTGCCTAGTAACCATATTATATCCTGTTGCCTCACCCCAGTCTCTCCCTTCCTGTGAGATGATTATTTGTTGTTGAATCCCCATGCACAAAATACACTGTCCTTTCCCCATTAATTCTTCATCCCAAGTGGTAACTTTGATTCTTACTTCCTTTACAAAGTCAAAGTAATCAGAACTGCCACATGCTTCTACTACCACATTTCCCCACCTGTTCACATCTGGGCTTATCTGCTTTACCTTCTCAGCTATATTGTCTGTGTTCTAGCTCACTTTACTCACACATTTTATCTCACCTTTCGCCTGTTGAAGGACTGTCCTCCAGATGAAATATTATCTTCTCCCTCCTGCAACAGCAATAGTTCCCATTACAACCACATAAACACAAATATTAGACCTTCCAACTTGGGAAAAACAAAAGACCAATGAGAAACATTCTCTAGACCCATATTTCCTGTCATCCAAAATTCCATTTCCTCCTTTGAAGTAAAATTTCTTGAAAGTGTTGCTAGATTTATTATGGCTAATTTCTTCCGAATTCTCTGTTATCAGATTAGTGGTCATTTCTCAGTCCTAATCGTACAGGACTTTGCAGCAGCATTTGATACAGTAGTTCATCACTCTCTTTCATTAAACACTTACTTAATTTTACTTGTAAAAGACCACACTTGTGTTTTTCCTTTGATGCTATTAACCATGGCATTTTAATATTTATTTTTCATATTTCTTTATTTTTTTAAACTATCAACATTAGAATGCTCTTGGATATTTTTTCTCTTTTCTATATGTACTTGCTCCTTAGGTGACTTATACTTTCTCATGAATTGACCTATAATGTATAAGTGGATGCCTCCCACATTTCTATCTCCATTTGTAACCTCCCTTAACTCTAGAGCTATGTATAAATCTCCTTTCAACATTTCCACTCAAATGCCTGATAGGCATCTCTAACTTATCCTGTCTAAAATTCACCTCCTGACCTTACCAGTTTGGCTTAGTAGATAGACCGTCGGCCTGCAGACTGAAAGGTCCCAGGTTCGATTCCAGTCAAGGGCATGTACCTTGGTTGCGGGCACATCCCCAGTGGTAGTTGTGCAGGAGGCAGCTGATCGATGTTTCTCTCTTATCAATGTTTCTAACTCTGTATCCCTCTCCCTTCCTCTCTGTAAAAAAAAAATAAATAAATAAATAAATAAATAAATAAATAAATAAATAAAATATATTTAAAATTCACCTCCTGATTTTCTCCCCCAAACCTGCTGATCAGGCCAAAAGAAGGTTGTAGCCATTTCTTATCTTAATCTCAATGAGCATATCTTCTACATAAATCCAACATCTAATCACTTCTCACAACCTCACTGCTATTACCTGTTTAAGGGATTATAACTTGTAGTCCAGATTAGTACTGTGGCCTATCACTTGTTTCCCTGTTTCTGGAGATAGCTGCCGGTGAGATCCTTTTGTAACCTAGGTCCAATCTCGTCCCCTGTACAAATCTACCCAAGGTTTCCCATCTTACTCTGAATATCTACTCTCCCCTATTACTTCCTGACTCTACTACTCTCCCTCTTATTCACTCTGCTCTAGTTGCACTGTCCACCTACTAGAATATGCCAGCTATGTGTTCATCTCACAGATTTATATCTCTTCTTCTTCTTCTTTTTTTAGTATATTTTTATTGATTTCAGAGAGGTAGGGAGAGGGATAGAGATATAGAAATATCAATGATGAGAGAGAATCATTGATTGGCTGCCTCCTGCATGCCCCCTACTGCGGACTGAGCCCGCAACCTGGGCATGTGCCCTTGATCAGAATCGAACTCAGGACCCTCATTTCCCAGGCCCACACTCTATCCACTGAGCCAAACCAGCCAGGGCTACCTCTTCTTTTCTTTACCTGGAATAATATGCCCTTGAATTTATAAGTGGCTATCCCTGTGCTCTTCCTCAAAGTTCACCTTCCCAGAGAGGTCTTTCAAGGGCTGGCCTATCTAAAATATTAGCATCACATCCACACAATTCCATCTTCCTTTGCACTTTTCCGTGTGTTGCATGTATCGTTATTGTTTAGTTTTTATTACAGTGGTAGTGTCTCATAGAGCTTGCTGTGATGATACAAATGCTCTTTAAATTTGATTGTCAATATATGTTATCTACTCCTCACATGTGGCTATTGAACACTTTAAACGTTAGTTTAAGAAAGGAATTGATTTTTTATTGTATTTCATTTTAACTAATTTAACTAATTAATTAGTTAAATTAATTAATTTAATTAATGAAACAAACAAACGACCCTCAGTTGGCTAATGGCTACCATATTAGATAGTGGAGATTTAGAAGATAAACTTACAGCCCCTCACTGGAATATAAATTTAACGAGAGCAGGGTTCTCTCCCCCCTCCCCCCATTTTGTTTATTCTTGTATCCCTGGTGGGTCGATATGCTCTGGGGCATTGTAGCTGCTTAATATTTTTTGAAGGAATGAACAATGTATCATCAAAATTATTGCAGTAATCATGAAATAAGCTGTGAAAGATGGGTTCTGCGCCTACATATGCTATCCAGTAGTGGTGTGAATTTTTAGGAGTCACTTCCTTTCTCAGAACCCAAGTTCCTCCATTTTTTTTTCCATTTTATAAATGTGTATTGGGTTCCTCCTGTGTGCCAGTAATTATGGTAGATATTGGTGTACAAAGATCAAAAACAAAAACCATGGTCCCTGACCAGTTTTGTCCACACAGGAAGAAAGAGAAGTAAAAAACTATTAAATCTGTGTGAGAATTCTAAAGACAATTTAGGATATGAACTGCTATGGGAGAAGAGTAAAGAATAAAAAGCAGCCTCAGTCGTCAAAGCAATAAGTAGCTGGCGGAAAGGGGAATGGCAAGCAGAGAGCACAGAGAGGATTTGTCACGTTTAGAGCCAGCCTTTTAATGTGAGGTCAACAGAGACCATATTGGAAATTCATTCCTCCCTATCACATAAAAGGTGTCTATCTGACACAAGGCGTTGTGTAATAATGACTTCATGTGCTATTATGAGGGCACAATGCAAATATGCAGAAAATTCTCTTATAAATGCTGAAATCCTTCAGCTACTTTCTGTTGCAAAGTTCTACAACAATAGTCATTTTTTTTTTTAAATTTTGCTTAAAATATTACAAGTGATAGGTAGGTCTCCATTTTTCCCCTCTCCTCCCCTACCCCCCCCCCCCATTTCTTGTGTCCATTGATTATGCTCATATGCATGTGTGCCAGTCTTTCAGGTGCTCCCTTAATTCCCCCCCAACCCTCCCCAGCCTTCCCACTGTAGGATGACTGTCCGTTCAAAGCTGTTCTGTCTCTGTATTTGTCTATGTTCATCAATCTGTAATGATCTTTATTATCCATAAATAAGTGAGACCATATGGTATTTTTCTTTCATTGACTGGCTTATTTTACTTAGCATAATGCTCTCCAGTTCCATCCATGCTGCTGCAAATGGTAAGAATTCCTTCTTTTTTACAGCAGCATAGTATTCCATTGTGTAAATGAACCACAGTTTTCTAATCCATTCATCTGCTGATGGGCACTTAGGCTGTTTCCAAATCTTAGCTATGGTAAATTGTGCTGCTATGAACATAGGGGTGCATATATCCTTTCTGATTGGTGTTTCTGGTTTCTTGGGATATATTCCCAGGAGTGGGATCACAGGGTCAAATGGGAGTTCCATTTTTAATTTTTTGAGGA